>JTDE01000337.1:66482-95546 GCA_014338405.1 Paragonimus skrjabini miyazakii
TAGTAACGTTTTCTTCTAGGATATTCCACGTCACTGCTGAGGTGAGCGGCGGCCCGAGCCACAGTACCTTTTGGCCAGGCTCATGGCTGTTGTGATGATGATGATGATACGGAACATTGTGAAGACTTGCAAGGTAAAGTAATCAGTAAAATCCCTGTGTAACTAGAAAACACTCTTCACATGCAATAAGATAAAATCCTCGCGGAAATAACCACCCGCTGTCTTCGGTTTCCTACTGCCTTGCTCATGAAGCGGACAAACATAAGCGTATCGTTGCTGTCGGTATTCTTTTGAAAATTTTGAGAGCTTTGATGATTATTTTTGTGTTATATTGTCCTTATAATAACTTATTCTCAAACGTTTAGTCAACTAGAATTCGATGTGAGAAGTTATTCACTTTCAGTTCAGACTAACCACGGTGATCGTACATAGATTGTCCGCCGATGTGCATTGGTGTCTACTACTTGGTACTTATCGCACACGACTTTCATGAGCCTAAATACCCGTATAAATAAGGGCATCACCTCGTGTTGCCATAGTCTTTGGTACGCATCTCTCTTCGGCTATCATTGTCCGTAGAATTCGAGGCCAGTCCTACAGGAGACTGAAAATAATTCGAACTCGTTTCCTGTCTTCACTCCGCACAGTATTTTTTTAGTTTTTCGTTAGTTTTGGCTCTTTTGCATCTGTTGGAAAGTCATTTCATCGTGTTGATTTTATGTACAGGTTGGCTATAATTTTCATATCTCAAGAATGTGTCATCATTTGCTTTATAGGTGCCTCCCCAGGTGAAGCCAGACTTGAAGTGTCCATGCTTCATGGAGTCAAGATGGTCCGTACAGATGACTCCGACGCTACCACAATTGAAGAGGTTGTCTATGATGATGATTATGAAGTTGCTTCGTCCAATGGACGTTCTAATCATTCCACACTGTCTCCTCACGCTACCGACCTGTCTGAACATACTTATCCACGAGTTGCCGAAGGAGATCTGCCCATCATAGCAGCTAATTCTGAAGACGAGGAGAACAAAGAGGAGGACGACTTCTTTGATCCATGAATTGGTCTTTGTTGTGACCGGAATAAAACCCAGCATTTGTTCACAATTCTGGCTGTGATTCTGTCAAACTTGTAACCCTACTAGGTTTTCCTAAATACATGTTTATTTATTCTGGTCCCAAGATTTTCATCTTTTTACCAAAAGCATCGGATCGTAGTATTATTTCATTTCTTGCGCTCTCATAAGCCATAAACCTACATTCCGTAATGCACAACAAACTGAATAAATCATATTAAGTCAGGACAATGAACAGAACGAAGTATTACATCATGTGATCAAAATCAATCAAAACCAAGGTAGTTCCAACATTACAATATATAACCTTGATATTAGACGCGTGATCAGTAGAGCTCCGACCATCTTCAACAGACGTAAACTTTTATTATGTACTAGAACTATGAAACAATTAAATTGGTCTATGGTGTGTCAGGTTTCGAGTAAATGACGATCGATCGATAATGTGTGCAGTCGGTCGCGTGCCAAAGTTTTCATTCGTTGCCTGAAAATGTCTTCAACAATTTGTTTAGGAATGTGCTTAGCCATTCGGATGGTTAGGTTTCTTACAGTTTTTCCTAGGTAACCGGTACCGCAACTACACTTGAATTGACAAATGCAATGAGAACTGATTTGACTAATTTCATATGAGACAGTGGTACGATTTTATTTCAGCATATCTCTGGTTTAAATCAAATGGACAAACTATCGACCGTCAATAGGGTTTTCCTCCTAATCATTGGCATCCTAGCTACTAACTAGAGTGAATGAGGTTGAGCAAGTTTGTACGGAAATAAGTATGTCCTGCTACTTCAGCACTGCTTCTGAAGGGTATGTGGACTTGTTGTCTGTGAATTTCCCGTAGTCCGCGGCACATTCTTTTCTGTTCTTAGACGCGATCCAACTATGAGAAGTCAGGGCTTCGGCTGGATTCGAACCAGCGACAGAAACAACATGCCTCAACGCGACAAGCGCTGTACCAGCTTAGCTACGAAGCTACGCCAGTAGTTCGAAAATTTCTATTCTGTTCCACTACTTTGATGTGATGATTAAGCTTGTACACTACATTGAGGGCTATGCTGACTAGCACTTTGGTCCTTCCAGGTAAAACCACGCTAGACAATCGTTCAATTACAACTTTCCATATGCCATAGAACAACTGAAGCATTTAAAAAAATCGTCAAAATAACGTTCTCATCAGAGCTGCGGTAAAATCTGTCGAGTAGGTTGAACTATTTGCGGATTTTAATCCATTACAAACAGTACTAAAACTAAGCCGCCCGAAATGTTGTGCACTGCTGAACACACGGCGATGACAGCGGCTACATTGTTTTTCATCGAAAACACTAAACAAGTTCCGATATGCATCACATGGTGTGTATATATGCGCACGTGTATTTTCCCCCCTAATGTTTCGAACACCTTTTCAGCACTGTGAGATCGACTGTGAACTTAATCGATTCAACTTCTATTACAAATGGTACGTATGCTTTGCTCCTCGTTACGTCACCGAAAAATTATCACATATTTGCTCGACACAAACCTGTGAGATCGGAGTGTTAATTAATAGTTTTGTACGTAGGCTCTTCATATGACCGATTTTCAAAACATTGTAGATTTCACAATGTGCTCACATTTCACTTGTGCCAAGCCCATTCCGTCGATTGTCAATGCACCCGAGCATTAAATATAACAGATCTCCAGTTGTTCACACCAATTTAGATAACAGTTTACCAAACGTCACTTCTACTAGTCAACCATACTGAGTAGGTCACTTGCTCTTTAATGGACTGTCGACCAAAATAAAACTTTCTCTCCGGAAACATGGAAGATGAAAAAATCGTGTATTCGGTCAAACGGAGTACAATATGTTTCGCTGGATAGAAAACAATTAAGCAAATTTGAACAAAGCAATAAGAAGACGGATATTGGTAGAAGCTGGTATTCCGTATTGCCTCTTCAGTACTAAATAACAATACCAAGTAGTATACATGTGTGTATATGCATAAAAGTAGTGGGATGGGAGTGAAGGACTAAAACAGTAGATGGGATGGGGACAACAGCACAAACTTTTCAGGTCCATGAGAGTCTTCAGCTTACTTATAATTGCTTTTGTGCCCATAATGCTGGTTCAAGAAGGCAAACCACAACCCTCTCGTTGAAATGCAGGAAGGGTAGATTAGAGTGGCGTATTACAATTGTAAATGTCGACTTCAGAGAAATCCGATGGCCTGTGGCCAACATATGTCTAACGATGAATGAAACTGGAAGTCTGTTTGATCCCTGGACAAAGGAAGTTGGCTCATTTCGGCAGACGTTCCTTCTTTCTAGAGTTCAAGCTACTGCCGACGTAACTTACGCCGCATTTATACACAACCTAATAAATACAGTGTGTTGGTGACAATAGGTTGCTTTCCTTTTACTAATGTTTTATTTCCGTTGAGGGGGTGAGGTGGTGGTCATAGGAAACAGCTTGTATCCAATTGCACTGTTCGACATCTGACGGGTGCACTCAGTGCATACCTGAGACAATGGTCTCGCCAGAGTGTACTTTTTGATGTGTGCGTCTTCGAACTTCTTTATGTGTTGTGTTTACTTCTTGTGAGCGTCTTAGGTAGGGTTAGATGAGAACCAGAAGTTGAATTGTAATATCTTTCGTCGATTGACACCTGCGTGAAATTTTGGCGGCCGGTGTAGGCCATTTTTGGAAGTCAAAATTCCCCTCGATTGACCCAGTTGCACTCGTTCTGGTGATCCCGTTTAACTAAGCGCTTGTTACTGTTATTCTCCGGCCCTTATTTATTATTTCACTCAAGCCAGCTGAATTCCAAGACTACTAACACAAATTGATTTAGGTCGCTTCGGGAAAACATGCGAAGTTCATTACACGACACCGTATATGAATTTACGCATCAATATAAATCTACCGAAACATAGAGATAATTGTAGTTTTGAAGACTTATACGGCGTATCGCAGCATGCTTTGGAACATTGTGTGCATATTCTTCAAACCACGCCGCTTTTATGGGATTGTGATTCCAGTAAAGTCCTCTTTGACGACGCTGCCACTGACGACTTCCTCCGTCGCACCCCCTGCAATAATATAGATTCAAGAGAATAAAACAGGTAATGCGTATTCTGCATAACAGTACTGGGGAATATGAAATACCGTCCACCTGGAGCGATAGCAAGAACTTTACAGAATATAATTATAAAACAGTGGGGAATTTTCAGTCTCATTGTATGAATATTGAGTGGGAGCTGACTTGACTTATCAGTTATAGGTGGAACGCTTTTATCTACACAACCTACATTATGTAGAATAAATAATGATAAACATCCGTCGTTTTTTACAAGCATACAGTACATAAGAAGAACGAGGGAAAACACATTTCCTGTGGTCACTGGGCACTAGTTTCACAATTTTTTTTCCACTGGAAGTCTAACTGTTAGGTGAATTGGGAACATAGCCGTTTTGTTTACGATCACTATGGTAACGGAAAGTAGATAATCTTGGACTGATATGTCCGCAATTTTGGATAAAAATCAGAATTCTCATTTCCATCGGCAGTACGGCAGATTCTATAATGTTTGCAAAATCGTCAAAAGTAAACAAGGCCAGAAAACCAAAGGAGATCCAGTGTATGAATTCGAAGCAGTTGAAACCAACTAGTCAAACAGCAGCGGAGAGACAAACGATAACATTGTTATCTCAGCCGTGGTTTATGTCAAAACGGTTATCGAAGAGTGATCCGCCAAAACCAACTGCAGACACAGCTGATGATGCTTCTTCAACTGGTTCGGTGAGTCTTTTAATTATGTGGAGGGAATCATAGCAGACAACTATTTGTGTTTGTGCTGATTGTTAGTAATCAATCCACTCTATCTCCGTAGACTTCCATACGTGTGGTTAATACACCTCGTGAGCAGTGATACTGTGTGACGCTTAGTTTTGTGGGTGTTTATCTGTTGTGTTGATAAGCACGTTGTTATCTCTACACAGGTTTTCAGGAATTTGGTACATTTCAAAAATGTCATTCCATCGGTTCCGGCACTTATAGGCCTTTTTGTCCGTAGGAAACGAGAAAAACCATGGGTTATCTGGCGACAATTTTTCCTGGAGCGATGACCAGGTCATCAGGACTTGACTTTGTAGTGTTTTCGGTTAATTGGATAAGCTCCAAAGACCAATGGTTACCTGCAAGGGGCAGGCTGTTTAAAGCGGAACTTGATTCATGCTGATATAGTATAATCCCTCGTTATTTGAAGCCAATTCCTAGTTTCTCCCTTGATAAATATAGTCTACTTCGGCATATAACGCTAATACACTTTAAGATACCAAGCATGCACGCATATTCTTTCCCGATCCGATGTTTCGATTTTCTCACTACAGAGTCCACTGATGTACTGATCAAAAGTGACTTCTTCAGGGAGATTATTCCTCTTGTGGATTAATTGAACGGTGGCTTTTCACAGAATACCAAAGCACAGTCTGTCTTTTTATCACAGTATTAGGTTGTTATGACCTTTTACATAATGTACTGCTTTCCTTGAGTAGAATGTGCTTGGTACGGCGTTTTTCTCATTGATTCTAGAAGGAATGTGTTATTGTTGACAGCAAGTAAATTATTTTTTTCTGCATACCGCAACATCTCAACAGGATAACTTGCCCATTCGCAGAGGCACCGTCAACTATCTTATACTCATCCTCTGCCAATAACTGAATATCCATTAAGCAGGATTTGTGGCTTTTTTGAGTTTACTAGTGGGAGGTCAATTTATGGAGTAAAACTGTGGTGTTGAACAAAGTTATCTCAACTGAAAGGAACTCGAGTCAAACTGGGACTATAACTGTGGTTCGTAGTCGAATCTAGAGAGTGATCCTTCTAGGATATTAAATTTCTTAGGCAGTTTGCGTAAACAAACAAAGATTGTTCATTTTCGAAGAACTACTGTATGTATGTGTGTATAATGCTAGAGTTAGTAGGCAAAAACATTGTCGTAATTGCATGTCGATCCAAATAAGTGTGGTAAATACTGCAATTATTTATCTGCTTTTATAATAACCCCGGCAGTACAACCAGTATGCAAAAATGGAGGGTCCAATGGTCACTCATTTAACCACGGTTATTGGATTATTGGCAAGACAAGAGTACTGTCGTAGCGTCCAATTCTTGAAACGACGTACCTTCTTGTTTTTTGGGGGTGGTTACTTTAGGGAGAATATAGTAAATACACATAATATACCTCGGACCTCTCGAGATTAGTAGGATTAGACCAGGTTGTGTCTGTTGTTATGTTTTTATCGAACTAACATTTTTTCGTCCCCAATTTTTCTACTGCAAGTTCACAGAACTAAGACAAATATTCAAAGAACTCACAATAACTTCCAATGTAGAAGCGCTTGAAGAGACGTACAAAGTTGCCGGTACGTAAACTTCTTTCACGTATTACTAAACTTCCCTGTCCAACGAAAAAGCTAGAAACTATGAAAACCTAATTGAGTCTGTCATCTTAATTTCAAAGAATGTATATTCCTTGTAGAATTTTCTCTTTTATTTTCATTACATCTCTCCATGAACATAAACTGGACCTGCATTCATTCTCAACGGCTTTTATAAATTACTTGTTGTTGTAACCTAGTTTCATCATTCGCTGTATTATTATATGCCCTGTTGACAATTGGAAACAGAAATGAACATCAGTGACAGAAGTCACAATAAACATAAAGGTTTGAGAAACCTATAAAGATACTCTTTACACAATGGTTTATTTTGGGCAGTGTACACAATTACATATTCTTTCTGATTTTAAATCGATATATCGTGACCGCTTTCCGTTGTACATTGAAGTTCAACGCTGGTCACTTTATTAGCAGAGATCATAAAAATGCTCATCCAAAAATTAGTTCGTTCACACTCTAGCTTCTACGTTTCTGGTGTTACAGATTGCCTTTGCATTTATTGTGAATTCCGAAAATCAATAAATTATTAAAGTGTAACATAAACTTGTCACTACCCTTCAATAAACTGAACGAAACAATCGGCGGATGAAGCGTGACGGAAAAACATTTTCTAATAACAAAGCAGTACTAGATTTGCAATAAACTGGACCAATTTATATAGCAATCAATCCTCAAAAGTCAATAAGTTTAAAGCACGTTTGGCTGTGAACGCACCAAACAGGTGTGAGTCTATAAAAAGAGGTTTTGACAAACTGTATAAAGCAGGAATTTGACTAACACCAAATTCTCAACGCGTGCACTATGCCAGTAGTTTGATCGGTGATCCGAACTATTGCTACAGCTGAACATCAGTTGTGTCGTTGAAAAAATGTTTTCGAAAAACCGATTGTTTTTTAGAAAAAATTTTGTAAGACTGACAGCAGGCAGACTTTCCAGCACGCTTTTCCCAGAAAGAACAGCTCTTGTTAGAGCTCGTCAGTAGTGCATGACCCTGTCAAGACGGGACTGCGGACTTCGACCACACGTTCAAGGGGCAACTCTGTTCATCCATTATTTATCAGTAATGAAAACGTCGCTCAGTAGCTCGACTCGGAGAGAAGCTATAATGGTCTGGCCATCGACTGCAGTCAAAAGGAAGGTTGCTGTGTCTCCTCTGAAGGTGATCGGGCAATCGTAGCATCATACACAAATCAGTGTGGCCAAGCGTTTTGTACATGATAATGTGTCCACGCTTAACGTGAAGTCAGTGAAGCAGTGACAAACGCGTTTGTTTCATCAAAGTATGGTCGGAGTTCAAACTCAGGCCGTGGCAAGAGTACACACAGTTGATGAGGTCTAACGAGAGCCTAACGCGAATATAGTGCATCTTTTCGAAAGGAACTGGAGGAAGTCTATAGTAATGCAGATGCTGTATTTAACTTTGATTCATTTTCAATCTGTGTCAACCAACTTCCCCAATCTCCGGTTCATATTCTCTTAAAATCAGTAAGGAATCAATTGTGCAACCATTTTTACTTTCACAACTACACACGGCATGAGCAAATCACTTATGAAAATCAAAGCAAGCTGGAGAGAGTACTGAAGCTCATAGGTGCAGTACTGATCACATCTACTAAAGAAAGTTAGGAGTGTTGGTATTATGTGAGTGTCACGGGTGCCTGTCATGATACGCGTCTGTTGATGTCAAGGAGCACACAAGCATTCGGACTTCAAGTGGTTTTAGAGTACTGTCGCATTTTAAACAGAATGCCCACAAGACAGAAGCTCCCACACTCAAATCCAGTTTTCGGCTGGTTAATTTCAAAAGGGGTCATTTGAATTGAGTGTCAATTTCGTTAGAGTTTATTACAGGTGTTTGCCTTTATTGTGAGTCATAGGTGAATACCGGTCCTTGTGCTTGTGATGTAAGCATGTTGACGGTCACTCTACTGACATCACTCTATACAGAAAACATTATGTATGAATGTTCCGTTAAAATCTATCAGGTTTTCTGATCACCTTCTTCGGATGAATTACGTGTCTTCGATATATTTCAATTAAATATGAATCATTTTAGAAATCATAGAAACAACGTTTACGCGAATTGACTTGTTTTCAATAAGTTTTCATCACAGGCTGATACAACCATATGAAATTAACTACTGATAGTGGGCATTGTTGAAAAATGGAACAAGAGACATGATGAATTGATTAACAAATCAACTTTGTGGCTCTCATGATCGCTGATGCGACAGACTTCTGATGGAGGTTTGCTCATTGGACTGGGTATGGGGAACGGAGTAGAATGTCAAGTGATTTGGAGGGACGCGATCGGCCATAGTAACCACAAGTAGTGGGTGTACTGAACACGCTGGGGTAGACGAGCTAAACGGATTACGACCGCCTTGAACTTTCGTCACACAGTACTCAAAGCAATGGAGACAACTTGAACGCCTTCTCCGTGTGTGTCGAGTAGCCAGTCTGATGAGCCGAGATGGATTGTGTGATGTACTTTATTGTCTTTGAGAGAAGCAGAGCATTACAGTGCTCAGAAATTCATCCCGATAGACGTTTAGTTCCACTAATATGTAGTGAACCATGGGAACGGTCAAATTAATAGGCAAAGACGTTTCCTTGTTATGGGCACTGCCTTTCAGATTAGGCAGCGCTGTCCCTTTTTAAAGAAATGTCATGGCAGAACTCGAGGCGCCAGAGATATTGCTGGTCACACCAGTTATTTGACTTTATCAGCTCGGTTGCTGCATATTCCTTGAATGACAATGTTCTATATACGTGTTTTTTGTAGCGGTGCCCATTTGTCCCAGCTGCGTCACTATGTACCTCTCAGTATAAGCATGAGTGAAAAGGGAATTCAACAAATTATTCAATTCTGTCCCTACTGCAACTTCCGTACAAATTCTTTTCGGTGTGTTAATCAACCAGCACGTAAAGCCACGTTTGAAAGTAATAGACACATTGCTTTGGAGGTGCAGATATTGACCTCTCCAAGTTTTCTTCCCAAAATTCACTTTATTGTTACAGCCTATCTGATTTCTATGTTAGTATCATGACCAAAACTAACATTAGATAGTTTTCTTGTCCGAAGATGAAAATGTTGTTCTTTTACTCCTTGTTATAAACTGGTAAAAGTCACTGTACGTTTGCATTTTTTGCAAATACGTAGAAGACATCATCCACATGTCATCGATAGTAACTGATGGTTTTAATAATCTATTCCAATTCATTTTCGATCATGCTCATGAACACATCAACTACGTTCGGGCTTAATGGTGAGGCCATGACAACAATATCAGTCTAGTGATAAATGGTCATCGTGGAATTGAGATTGGACACTGCTAACATTGGACGGTAATAACCTTTTCAGATCAACTACGTGTAGACCGATACTGACACGAAGGGCGTTGACATAACGTATTGTTTCACTAGAGAGAGACTAGTAAAAACGGAAGGGCGGTACAGATCTCCTGTTCACTTACTGTATACCGATTCATTGACTTACTGGTTGGCTGGATTCTGTTATGGTAGAGTGACCTCTACTCGACTGACAGTAACTTATGTTTGTCAGTTATGTTGGAAAGAAACTTTGGTGTTAAAACCAAAGTGTTGCCTAAGCTTTTCTATTGTTGGGGACTATTTAGCATTTTTCTCGCAGACAGTGTAAAACAGTTCGGATGAATTCCGACCATAAGCTGGTTTTTATTCAATCGCCCTATCCACTGTTTCACCTTTAAGTATTAACATATTTGTTTTCACTTATTTCTACAAAAATATACCTGAGAATTTATCCGAACAGTTTTGGTCACCTCACTTTTGTTTTCATAATATCTGTCCATTTAACCTCATTATCTACGTAGAGCACATGATACTGGCTTCTGGATCATGTTGGACGAGCAGTCCTTTTTGAATCTATTCATTGGTATTTATCAGCACACATCATCTTTGATCAGTCCTGTGTGTTGCTGTACACGTTTCTATGGATTGAACTGATTGTCTGTTCTAAACGCTTAGACAGACGCATTGACCAAGTTTCTTCCAGTTGAAATTGTTTGAGTTGGATTTTGCTAGAACACGATTTTGCCACTAAACCTAATGATCAGGGACGTGTCTTCAGGATTCTTTGCCAAACTTCTCTCCACATTTGTTCAATATTACTTTTATATTGACAGCGGAAAAAGTGTTTACGCGATTCGATCGCTATGACGATGGAAAAGTGGATTTGCGTGACCTTCAGAGTATGTTGCATCAGCTTCATCAGGCGCCGACGCGAGCACAAATGAAAACCATCAAATCTCACATGCAACGGCAATATTATGCTAACACAGATCTGGGTAAGTCTGTTGATTTCACAGTATGAAATACCAAAATAAATGTTGTTGCTATTGTTGATAATGTTGTATGCCCAACTTGTTTATAAACTAAAAGCACTTATAGAAACAGGGGGTTGTGAAGACCGTGATAAAGAGTCTTTCTGGTCTTTTCTTACTCTCATTTGCAACTCATCTGTTCACTTGCAAATCATATGCACCTCGGTGTCTGAGTTTAGATATCTGGTCGCTGATTACTTTAGTTCTCTTTTGTCATTTATTTTTGTATTGCTAAATTGATGTTTCACTTCTTTTTACGGTTGTGCAGCAGTAAATTAACAATGGCAATCGATGATTAGAATTTATAGTGAAGATTTCGTTTCCTCTGACGCAGAAGGAGTCAGTTCTTGTTGCTTGACTTACGACAGTCATTTGACTACTAACGATTTCCAAGTTACAACATCATGGAGCCCACTAACAGGCTGACCAATAGACAACAGGAAAGTTCATATGAAAAATTTCAGCGGGACTGCAAACTGGAACCAGAAGTGTTGATTGGAGTCTGTTCGTGGCTTGAATAATAACATAGGCAGGGATGCTCAGTGTTAAGTGCAGTCTGAATGGTGGTGTCAAACTCCTCACCAGGTGTGTTCTTGGTTTCAGTCGAAGCTCAAAGATGGCAACTTCACAATTTGGAGAGTCACAGAGCCTGAGAAGCTTGAAGGGCTTAGAAAAGAACTTTGGTGAGTAAATGGAATAGGACAGTGAATATCACACCGTCAATGTCCACCGGTTCTCCTTCTATTCCCGAGTACAGGATTGTTCTAGTCTCCCAGCTACCTGTTTGGACGAAGTCGGTCTGCTACAACGCAAAAAGTTTAGGGTTTGTTCTATTAAATTTGCAGTAAATGCTGGTTGTCGCTACTATCAATAACCCCAGTGGTATTACCATAATAAAAGAGTATAGCCGTGATATCCGGTTACTCCTGTAACTCATAATGCAATGGTCTACTGAGAAGTGTTCGATACGTCAAATAAAATTTAACAGGGAACTTAAAAGCAAGAATATTGCCTTATAACGCACCTTCAGTTTAAGACTATCTAGAGACTAGGCGAAACTGTCATTCAGCTGACATTTTGACTTTTATAAATTTCATAGCGTTTAGTTGCCATCTCTGCCAAATACTATAAACAGTGAATGATGAACAGATTACATTTTCGTCTTTTTTGATGAAGTGCCAATAGACTTCGTCTAATCCTTGCCACAAGGAACAGGAATTCAAGGATGAGTGAGAATCTGCTTGACTTGTACATAGCCCATTTACAACTCGCGATGCATTCTAAGACGCCGGAAATTGTCATTTCATATAACGGTTCATTTAACGATTAAAGCCACCGACTTCGCCTTATGTCCTTATTGTTTGCTACTTTTGCGTTTCGTAAACTAAGCCATAGTCGGAAACGTCTTACTCGCGAAGAACATTTCGGGATTTGTCTTCGCCCAGACAAAACTAGTTACTTACTGATGTGCCATAGAATTTTCGAACACCATCACATATATGGGCTAACGGGACGTGTTAGCTTATTAGACAACGATGTTTTGCTTCAGCTGTATTGACAGACCTAAGGTCCTCACAGATATCCTTTTATTTTTGGAGTAAGGAAATATCTGACTGTTGATCGGAGTAGGATTCACAGTATTTATTGTCAAGATTTAATACCTTAAATGACCACAATGTCCTCCAGTTTTCCACAAACTTTAAAGTTTGCATTGAACGTAATCTTGAAACGTTTTTTGCTTGACTTTTGGTGTGTAAAAGTGTTCCTGAGAACTAGATCCGGAGACTCGGATAGTTCATTTGCATTCGAAATCATTTTTAATAGTTTAAAGGGCTCAGTTCGTCTGTTTGCAACGAACTTTTCAGTCATTCGGTGAAACTGTTTTTACAAGAACAATGGAGCCTGTGCTCCTTAGTATTTCTTGTGATGAACTAGTAAAGATGTTTGAGAAGTACACTTACTCATAGACCTA
This sequence comes from Paragonimus skrjabini miyazakii, assembly GCA_014338405.1. NCBI lineage: Eukaryota > Metazoa > Platyhelminthes > Trematoda > Plagiorchiida > Troglotrematidae > Paragonimus > Paragonimus skrjabini miyazakii. The sequence continues at coordinate 79,337 of JTDE01000337.1, forward strand.
TGTTACCATAGACGGACTCGTGTAATCTGATCTTGTGTTTCCTTTGTACAGTTTGACGGTCTGTGCTTGTGTTGTAAGATAGAAACACCAGTAGTTAGCATCTACTGACTGCCTTCAGTCCGACATTTGAAGGATACAACCCACGTTGACAACCTGCTTCATAGTAACCTGTGCACTGGTTATATATCCAGTCATCCGTATTAAATGAAGCAGTCTGTTGTGGCTTCCTTCTCATTAACGAAATTTCTTCACGACTTCTGTTGAATACTGCCCATTAAACCAGCCACAAGTTCACTCTACTAAGTACAATTTTATAAAACTGTGAAACAGTAAAAGTTAGTAATTGATTGTAATGTAGAAGGTTGTCTGATTGGTCAGAATTTTGACACGGGGAACTAAAGGAGCGATTCAGTTATACTGTGGATGCTACCACAACACAAAGCGATGGCGGCCGATAGATGAGCTGCTTACCCTGGTCAACTGGAAGGAGTGAATGAAACTTTCTGATCACCATCTGAGTTGTCTGAGCAACAACGATTTACCGCAAAATGTGTTACTGTCAGTTTCATTTATCCAAGGGGGTCGGACATTTGAAGTTAGCAATACTTCGACCAACTGCTCTTTTCTGTTTGAATTGACACTCAGCGCGTTGTTAATTGTTGTCCGTCTGCGTACGGCATGCGAAATAAGGTAGTTAGTCAAGCGGAACAACGAGATATGCGGTTGGTTCTTGTGAAACCGATTAGTGGGGAATTGAACAGTATTCGGCCACTGCCATCTTAGCGTTTGATAATGAAAAGTGAATGCCTGTCAACACTGCGAGTCGTGCATTTTTCGTTTGAGGTCTGCCTGACTGTTTTGCTCATGACTGTGTAGTGCGTACGGATAGTTTGTGCGACCTTAGCGCCGAAAATAATCAAGACCATTTTGTTGTTCAAGAGCAAAGTTTTGACAAAACAACAAAAGGAAAAATGCGGTTGTAAAAAACGCCAGTGCTTAGCTTCCTGATCTTCAAAGCACACACATATTGTTGTTCTCATGATTACCTCAACAACTGCATACGTACATCTGTCTACAAATAATCAATAGTATAATACTTACAGTACTGTAGTTCAAAAGTTTATCTTCACCAAGCTGCTACCCCTAGAACTTTGTTTCATTTACAGCAAACGTCGCTCATATTGTCTTTGTTCATTCATTGACTTGCGTTCCGACAATGATGATGTTGAGAAAACTAGCATTCGTTTTAACGACAGGGATTCATGTCAAGTTTATAACTGCTTTCCGTGAACCTTTATTCTCACGTTTCCTGTTCGTGATGAGATATATTGGACTCGATTTTGCCTTAAGATCCTCGAATCCGGGTTCGACTGTACCTATGCCCGCTAGTCTCTGCAGTCAGCCAGAGAGTTCTGAGATAAGTTGTGCCTCCCGTGCGATTGTGCGGTATTTGATGGCCACTTTCCATCCATCCGCCAACTCATTCGTGGTCTCCCACAAGTCACCATTTTCTCATATGGTATTTGTTGAATCCGTCCATAATTTCAAAGGGCAATTCCTTTGCAATGTCTGGCGGTTAGGAACGATGGGCTAAGATAATTAATGGCAACCTCTGCTCCCAGCGTCTTGTTTTAGTCACCACTCGCTTTTTGGTTGTGCAAATGTTTCGTTTAGTTAGTCCACTTTATTGACGGTAGCACGACGCCATTAATACCAATGTGAACCATAATCAGTCTAAATAGTTCCAGAGTTCTTCGTTGTCGAAGTACAAGCCGTAATCTTTCAGAATACTTTTGTGGATGCAATGGTCTGCGACAGTGTGTTTCATCACGGCCCTAGCTACAACACTTGCGCACTGTCACATGTTCCCAATGACTTTCCATGCAAATACTCATGACAGCAGAGTCGTATTACGAGCTCGTGAAATGTAGACGCTGCAGTAGTCAATCTTTTGAAAAGTTCCGGTAAACCCCGACCTGCCGGTAGCCGCAATGGATTAATGAAAAGAGGTACGTCACGCTCATTGACTATAATTCTCAATTTGCAATAGTGGGAGATTTAAAACGTCACTTGCAGCTGAACGTAGCCCTCGTGTGCTTATAGACTGTTTGAGCCGAGGGCGCAGAAGTTAACATGGTTACCTCATGAAAGCCTGACCTGAGTTCAACTCCCAGCCATGGTGAATATCAGTCCTACTGACGTGCTTTAAACTGAACGAGACCCAAGTACTGTATCTCTTCTTTAAAAGGGCTGGCTGAGAAGTCTGTGGGATTGAGAGCCGTAATCAATTCTCAGCTACGTTCAATTCATAATTTTCAATTTCACTGGCGTGGGTTGAATGAGTTTCCTGTCAATTCTAATGACTGCATCCAATCGGAGGCCGATATTGTTTACAATTCACTACAAAGTTGGTGATATTATCCATGATCCCCAACCATTGAGCCTTGCCATTCGTAAATTCGTTGACATCTTATGTGAGGTAGCTGATGACTTTCCACTATAAATCCTCCTCTTAACTCTGTCTATGTTACTGACAAGCTTGTTTCGTTCATCAGTTAGTACGCATAAATTCCGATACCGTTGAAATGTTAATCTGACTAACGTGTTCTGAATGCTTCTATACCGGATATCCATTGTTTCTCAAAGCTTGGCCTACTGCCGAAAGTTGATCAGACATTTTCCGAAATACTGCACTCATAGTTTGCGCTGCCACTAGCATTCTAGGATCGTAATTTAACTCCAACAGCCTTCATATGGAGTTCGCTTGTGTTTTATATACGTGGAAGTGGATTAGGGATCAGGCCTCTTTTCCAGGCAAACTGTAAACTTGCACTGCAGGAGTCGTATGACCTAACAGGCATCTCTTCTTTGTTGCCGCTTCTCTGGTTTGAACGACATCGCCTGCCCAGCAAATGATCCCCTTTTTTCAAAATTCACACGATTCTGAACTTCTCCCTCTGTGCTGTCGAACAATTGTGTTCCGCCATCAGTAAACCCCAGTTCTTTCTTACTTCCGCATAGCTCCGAAACCACGTTACTCCTCCAAATTGCAACCGCAACAGCCTGTCAAATCCCCGGCAACTTCAGGATCAGTTGTCTTTTTTCATCAGCTGCTGGATTTCCACAAAAGCTTCACTGATATTGTTCGGCCGATGGAACCAACAATTCTTCTTCAGTATTGTGTATATGGGGACCGCGATGCCATTAACTTTTCGTTGGATCGATGGTAGCAGTCACTGTCGTCAATAAAATGATCTAGTGTCCCTCGTAAAACAAGCGCCGGAACTGATTCCACTTTTATGTGCTTCGCTGGAGTTGGTTAAACCTCACCCTGGTAGGTCTCATGATAAAGCAGTGTCACACTTCGCTGCCCTCGTTATTGCTTTTGACCGATGAATCGTCCTTCATTTAGTTCTAATTTCTCTAATACAACTCAGACATACGTAACATGCTCCATCTCAATAGCATCGTAGGTGACGGTATCTTATCTGTAGACAACAGTACTGAACAATTCTGGAAATCTGGACATCGCACATCCAAAGCTGCACCCCCAAAAGATCGCAGGTTTGAACCGATACTGTTCTTCTCAAAAATGACATCATTTTGCCTTGATCCGTTTGTTTGACGGACACATGCGGACACATACTGCAGACACGTTTACACATATCAAGGGCCCAATCGTTATTTAATATCTAATCATTTCTTAATAATCACAGGGATTTCGGTCTTTAAGAAAAGATTAATGGAAGTTGTGAATTATTTGATTCAATACGCTGCCTTAATCAACTGAAACTGATGGAATCACAAATGTTTCAATCTACCCTACACCTAACTCTCGCATTCTCAATAGTAGAACCACTTCACGGGTGTCTACAGGCTTATCAGGTTTCTACTCGATGCGGCCCTCATCAAGATTAGGGACTTATGCATTCAGCACAATCTGGCGTGCAACTGGCGAGGTGGTAAATGCCTGTCTGATAACATGGCAGCAGATTCTGATATGGTCTCATAGAATGCTAATAACTTTGCACAAACCTTCCCACACAATTTTAACGACCACTACGCATAGCTGAATGACACTCGCTGTTTTGTCCTTCGATCTAGTCAGCGAGATCGGGTCCCTGTGTCAATCAGACAGCACCCTTCAGTGGACAGTTTTCTACTCTCTAACCAGAACTGCCGTATCACCGGGCACGCCGTTGTTGTGATTTTTACTTCAGAAGAAAAGGTAGTATGAGATCAGTGACATAATGACCAACATCCTTGCTTCATAAGAATATGCGGAATTCAAATTCCGATCGTGACACTATTGATGAGCTCTAACAGAAAGGAAAAATGACATTAGGTTTTCTCGTTGGAACGGTATTGCTGAAAAGTTCCTACAAATGCGAAAGTTCAAAACACTTTCAAGTGATGGTCAGGCTGAGGCAGTGTCCTACTGTTCTTCGTTTGTAATACATGCTACTACGATTTCCTACCGCTTGCCTATGTTTCACTGCTGCCACTTTCTCGGTCACATTTTCCATTGCTGCCAGAGATTTATTCATTTCATTGATTTCATTGGCTCCGATGAAGTACACCAGTCAAACTCTCCCAAATCACCGGACGAGCTGTGAGGCTAACTTTAAGCTGTTTTCGGACTACTGACATGATCCTCTCTATGAATGTTTCTACATCAGCTTGCACTGTTCAGAATCTTACCCATCTTCTGAAGGGCTTTTACAAATAGTTGGTCCCAGTGTCAACAGTAAAGTGTTGGACATCTGTTTCGATCTTGTTGAGTCTCATCACCAAGTCAATCACAAACAGCCAGTCGATTGCAGTCTATAAGAAAAGAAGACGCGGGAACTAGGTAGATTAATTTTACAGGTACTTGATAACGCTGTCTTCGGTGGTATGGCATAGGGAAGAATGTCAGTCCCACAGTTAAATGGGCTACCTGAAAACCGTCGCAAGTTGAAGCAGGCCATTTTCGTTTTGCAGTCTTTTCGTCATGTCTTCAGAATCGCTCTTACTCCGCCTTTACTCATTATCAGCCGAAATGCCAGTCACCCGGTCTAGACTGATTTTTACCATACTATTCACTTTCTCAACATCACCCAGAAAGATCAGTACCTCTGCAGTTTCAAACCACCATGACCGCTTAGTCTTTGTCTTCAATCTATGTTCCGCCGCGGTCTTGAGTAACTAACGCGAGTGACACAAAGTTTGTTCATTAAACAAAGACAAGTAGCACATGGTTTGGTCATGCAATAAACGGTAACACCGACCTACATATGTCAACAATTGCCACACGAAGAAGTTGCCAATCTCAGCTACGTGTATGGAGAACACCAGCATTTTTCGACAGCTTATCAAGATTTTTTTAATACTTTGATAAATAAATGAACACATTTACCTCACAATTCACTAGTAATACAACACGACGGGTCATATCAACTTCAATAACAATCTTTTCATTGGACCACAAAATCTATTCATTTGCTCTAGAGAGCATTGAATTTTGATCAGTACATCATCGATCCGTAAAGCACATCAGCAAACATTGTCGAGGTTCCCCACTGGTAATTCTTCCTTCTCCGATTTCGTACCACTCTTCTCGTTAGTTTAATACAATTGATGTCAGCTACCACTTAGCCGGTCAACTATTGAATAGTACTATATGTGAATGATCTACAGGTAATTTTTACTTCATATACATGCTGTATAAAACTATAGATTTTCCAGACCCAAATTTCTATAGATGCCTATATGAGTGATATGAAACAATAGCTTAGCGCAGGGTCCCTATTTCAGAATAAAATAGTTTCACTGCAACTTTGTATACATCTCTCCCTATCATCCAGATCACATCCGGTTCACCTTTCCACAGTTTTGTGATATACTACGGAATGTTTACGAACCTCCAGTCAGTTCGCGAGTACGTCTTACGGAAGCGTTTGAAGTGAGTGCATCCATTTGTTCAAAAGGTGTGTTAGTGCGAAATAAACGCTTAGCTTGAATTTTTTCTCATTATCTTTTATATACCTACTGATCGGATACAGAACAGATATACAGATATACAGATATAACAGAGGATGTAATGAATTGTGACATACACTCCCAAATCAACACCGTAAAAGCGCGTTTGTCTTTTATGGTTGACAGTTGGAGTTAACAAGTGAACTGGATTAGAACCAATAAGAGATCAGTTTTTAGTCTTAATGCTTTGGAACTGTAAACCTAACCTGTGTTCGGAACAGTAATGCGATTGGTGAGTTAGGTTGGAGACTGCGCGACCATTTAGGTCGTTGGTTGTAAATTCACGGTAATGAGTAGCAACTGAAAGTGGATTTGCGTCCGGAAAGTTGGTGGTCACATTTTTTCGCGGTCGACATTTGGTTTCGTTTTTGGTTGCTGACCATCGCTCAGTATGTTCCCTGCAGTTATCAATCATTCTCATCTTGCCCTACGTCCTATACTGTCGGCTATATGCAGAATTCAGCCATGCGTAAGATTGAACGCACTTTCCTTGATGCCTGTGGTCCTCGAAACTAGTCATTTCATCATTTTTGTTTTATTTACTGTTCGCACAGCTTGAATGAGTTGTCAGGGCTTTGGTTACCTTCAAGCTGAACATCACACATTTGATAGCAGCCGACGCAGCAACCATGTCTATTATCGAGACAGTCAGAATTGGTTCCCACGTGTTTGTCCTCAGTGTTTCCGATGGTAACAGAAGCGTCTGCTATTCACTAGAGTGCTTAAAAACGGATCGATAGCAGTGAGAATTCAAGTCTTGATTAGTAGCGAGGTCTTTAGTATTCTGCTTTGTACCCTCTATATACGCATTTAGAAGACAGTCAAAGAGACACCCAACCTGCTTGGCCGACAGTCAGTTAACTGAGCGAATGGAAACAGCGGTCAGGTACTATTAGTAATAACCCAGAGATTCCCTTGCAGGTTACTTTTTTTTAGATCATCTTGTTAGCACTTTCATATATACATACGTAGCGTTATTATTGGTCTGACGATCGAAGGGGAAACAAAATTTGCTGCGGCTTCGTTTCTGTTGTGACTATGAACGTCTCTCATGTGTTTTACACTGCAGTCTTCTTCGCTATTACTTTGTTGCCAAAAGCTCGCTGGGTGATCAAATTACCAATTCTTGCCTTCTAGTGCACAACGTTTCTAAGTGATTTTTTTGTTTGCATGGACCGGACTTCAGTTGTTTATTCTTCATTCAACTCAGTCGTGTTTGCTTTGGTTCGTCATTGAACATTTTTGAGTCCAGATTTGACTTAAACTGAAACTAAGTACCACCCACTTGGAAGATAGAAAATTTATATGTCCACAGTTTAATTTTTTGGTACATTTGTCAACATCAACGACCTACTACCGCTTACCGGCACATTTTATGCACCCAGTGTGCGAATTTGCACAGAATGTTATTTCTGGAATTGCTACATAGAGCTGTGCTGGATCACTTCAAACATCCCGCGGACACAATAAAACAAGATAGAGTTAATTACAAGCAATGTTCTCTGTACTACAATTCAGTAAAAAGTAACTCTCAGAATAGAGCTGCCGTCAGGCATGTTTTGTGTGAACAACGTTAAGGCATTAGAAGGAGAACTTCGAAGCAGATTGTTGATCGTACACGCACTGTTCTGAGGTTGAAAATGACGTCGGACTTTACGGACACATAATGCCTTGTTTTAGTTATCAGATGCCAACAGTTGAGTTTAATTAGAGCAGATGTTCTGTGAAAAAACCAAGGCTCAATGGTATGCAAAACAGGGAAACACCAATTCACACTAACATTTACGAACCATCCGGTTTACTTCTGACGCTGGTTAACTTTGCGCATGAAATGATTGTGTACGAGTAGCGAGACATAAAGTTTGGTTAGAAAGAGTGACTGTTGGTAAGAGAGAATGATCATCAGTTATCATGTAGGGTTTCGTTTGTAACTGTTTATGCACTGTCTGTTAAATGGTCTGCTATCCAGAGCAACATGAAACAAGACAAATTCATTCATTTGACACTACCACAAGCTATGAGTTAATACACTATTTTGCAGAATAAACATTTCTTAAAAATGAACCATAGCTTGAGTATTTCCAACTTATTCGTTTGCCTCACATTTTGATTATACTGAGATAATCACAATTTTTCAATGTTACTAAGTTTTGGAAATAGTGAATAATATGCTAGTAGTAATGGATTAGTTGAGTTGAACAGCATGGGAAAACAATTTTCATATGATCATCCCACAGCCAGTAAGGTCGTTGGGTGTACATCTTGTGAGCTCACTGTTTGCCTTCTGTTAACTAATTAGGATGCGAGGATAGAAACTTCTCAACTTTATCCGAAATTCGTCACTGATATTTTGTCATCGTTTTAATTTATTTTGCAGAAAGTCTCATATAAAAGCGGTTTTATTGTGAAATCGGAGCTATCAGACTTGCTGCAGACGATGGGGGACGTGATGACATCTTCGGAAGTAGCGGAACTTTGGAATGAACTACCCAAGTTTAAGAAGAGCTTCATTCGTACAAAGGGTACATATGAGATGGTACATTTGTTGATTACCGCCTACATAAACGTCGATACTTTGTTTATGATTATATGTGCATGATGGCTGCGAGTACTGATTAATCGAAACCCCAAAGGATGAGCGTTTGATAACTTGGCCACTAATCGTCTCTGATATGTGATATGTAGCTCAACTGGAAGTGACTGTGTTCACAGCTACGACTAACACAAACAATATTTTTTGTACTGTGTGATACTATACGTGTGCAAATGCATTTGAATTGATTTTTAGGAAATCTTATCTTAAAAAACATTTTATTAAAATACCAACCGTCCGAGCCTAAGTAAACTCGTCGAAAGCATTCACAATTATATTAAGGTATACTGTGTTTGTTGTTACAAAATTGTTACCATACTCTTGAACTTTTTAAAACTGCTTTTCCCATCTGTCATCAGATACACTGACCATAGTTTTAAGTTACTGATAGAGTGTGGAGTTATCAGCTGGGTTGGAAAGGTCTGTTATCTTGTTTCTTCCTAAGATTATTGGGCAGCCTAATCAATTCCTTCTTATGATATAACATACAGCAGCATACAGTTAGACCTCACTCAATATGAGGATGCTAACACACTTGTCCATATTCTGGCGAAATAACCATACAAACTATGGTTTAACTTCAGTGTTTTTCAATAGATTCACCCAGAAATTCCATACGAAATTGAGGGCTGTTTTGAAGTGCAATAATGTTTAAGTCATCCCTGAATGTTTTAAAAGATAACATTGGAGAAGCAAACTTTGTGTGAAAGCCTTCCAGTAAACATTTCGCATACTTAAGCTTGTGCCAAGTAGGCAGCATAAGGCCTACATGAAATGGCTAAAATCGCTCAATATAGGACTGTTAGTTTCACATCAGTTCTGAAAAGTGCATGCTCTGAGTGTACGGTTGCATACCGGAATAATAGATAAAATATTTCGTCTGTAATGGACAGAAAATGGCCTGTTTTGAATGCATCCAAACTTCCACTTTCGTATTCGGACATGCATTTCAGCAGGCGCATTTTGAAAGGGAACACTGAACTCGAATTTCTTTCTTGCTGGGACCCACTAATTCTATGGTCTCATGTTGGTGCTGATGTTAGTCTTAGTGTTGAGCTTTCTGATTAATGTCTCAAATTTTCATCCTGAACATGTAAACTAAAATAGTTTACTACGTTCAATTCAAGTGTATGAGATCACATTTTGGGATCAGTTATTAGTTACATGTATAAACTGGGTCTAAAGCCGATCAGTATGAGAAAACTGAAAGGGATGCTCCTCAGGTTTATCAGATTAGATGATCTAAATCTCACTGAAAGTTTTCAATAACAGGATTGTTGATGGCAACCAGAAAGCAGTTATTAGGCACTGATTAAGATGACGGTTAATTGAAATTGGTATCAAATAGTTTATGACTGGTCATTTTCAGGATAGAATTTGATCATACCTCTTGTCAATGTAATGAATTACTTATCCTCATCATTCTATGACAAACAAAAGATGTGTATGAAATTCCCTACTGGAATCGAATGTAACGGGAGAAAAATAAGAGATCTGGATTTCTCTTCAAATCGGTTGGTCAGAAATGAGATTAGACTCCGTTCCTAAACCCGCGCGGCTATGCACGTTGTGGTCACAATACATTAGCTATCCTCGGTATCCAAAATCTTGCTGTGTGTATTGACGGAAGTCATTACTTACAATGTTTAGTATATCTGTCAATAAATAAACAGTGGTTTGGTACAGTTACTGGTAAGAATTCCCTGATAAAAACTGTTAACTCTGTGTAGATTAACCATTGATTCTTGCCCGTTCAAACAAACTTGACCAGGATTTGACTTTTCGTGGTCACTCGACAAAGTTTATCCGAGGTTGTTCATAGAACTTTGAAGGATAGCAAGTTTCACCACTGAGTTGAATGCTTTGCACACTTTTCTACGTTTGCGGCACTTTTCTGCAATTTATTAAACATTTATTGAACAAGTTATATACGTATCCCCCTTAGGACAGTAATTATATTTTACCACCCAATGGACATATTGTAGGTTGCTGGTTGATGTTATGAAATGAATTATTTAAATACGCTTCCAATTCCCTCATGTTCCTGACTATCCAGCATATGATTTGGAAATACGAAATTCTGGTCTATAGCTATTCTGGTATGCAGAATTTCGAAACATTACACAATCGAAATAATTAGTCTGTGTTCTACTATCAAAATTTCTTTTGGCTGTTGACCATATTTCAATATTTTTGGGGTAATTAAACTTTCGGCATCCTCACTTGCCTAAATGACAAGAAAAATTTCGTTACATTTACTCTGTGATTGTGTCAAAATGATGTAGTACTTGACTGCAGAGTTTGACTTAAAATGTGTTACGTTTGGTTGACCATAGACTCCCTCTTTCAAAGATCTTGTAAACTCATCTCTCTCTTTAGATAATCCGGTTTTTTACAAGTTCCTGTATAATGTATCCTTTTCCAAAGATGCTACAATTATTTACCATCAAAAGAACGTCAACCAGTACACTTTACGCGTTATTTACATTGTTAGTCATGTGATATTGAAAGTCATCAATTTATAATTTTCGTTAGATAATATGAATGCCGACTTATAACCAACACACTTCAAAGAAATACTAGAATATTTACGAATCTGATAGTCACCACCTTAAAAAAACTACACAAAAATAACTTGAAAATACGTAAATCACTTTTCATTTGAGCCGACACTTAAACATTATTGATATTAACAGCTTGTGCTCCCTCGTAAAACTGGTGCTTTGTTATCAGTAAGAAACAGAAGCATTTTATGAAACTCGTTCACTGAGACAAAATTATTTCAACCGAAGCAAAGATAATGATAAATTTTAACCTTTTTTAGACGATTATTCATGAAACCCGAAAGTTTCACTTTATGCACCTATGTCATAACGGATAAGTTTACAAATGACGTCATGTTGCAGTTAAATGTCTGCAAAGTTTCATATTTTCGCATAGATTTCGATAGAGATTGTATACATATCGGTAATGAGAAAAGCATGTCATAAGCTCGATACACCACTACTTACTATTACACCAGTATCTATCTGATAGACAGCTGTTAACAACCGAATTCCCTTCAGCTTGCTATACTTCTATACTTTTGTAGCCTAAATTACCTATTAAGAAGAGTATCCACCAAATACCCATGCAACTGATTAGATATTACTTAACCCTGAATCTTGTTTAAGGCACCAATCAGAGTATTAAATTCACGGTGAAAATTCATGGCATTTATATCGAGCTCGTATACACAAATAGTGAGACGTATTGTTCATATGTAGTTAGGCGTAATTTTCAAAACAGTTATTGATGACCTCAGTGACAATCCACTCTGAATTGTTGCATTAACACAAAATATATTCGCATAAAATTAACCACACGACTAGCAATCAGTATTGGCTTTGTTCCGTCAGCTTCTTACAGACAGTTATTTCATTCTGCCATCTACGTAAATTTTATGTTTGTTTTAAGCCCATTTTGGCCTGCCATTGTAACAGTTCTGTGCGAGGTTGATTATCAACGCACAAAATGAACCAACTCTGATTTTCAGTCATGCTGTCATAGTGTAATTGAGTCAGGTGCGTCACCAATTTAAGAGTCAGCCTTGAATGAGAATAATGCTTCGTAGAAAACTGAGGTAGAAAGTGCTAATTTTGTTAAAAGTAAACAAAAATTAGCACCAGATATTCAGGATTTTGACTAATCCACAGATTACACACAAAGTGAATCATTTTTACTCAGCTTGGAAGCTGTGAAAGTGTCATATAATTGCTGAGGTTGGTTAAGATGTTTCATCATTGAGTGAGGCGACCAGTATCGTTTACGTTCTTTAGAACGGCGCAAGTTTTAAACATTCGATTTGAAATCAGCACTTCGACCTTAAAATAAATACCAGTTCTATACACATAAGGTGTGAGTTCATTTTTACTCATAATAAAGCAGACTATTCCAATGGAACTCATCTACACTGATGGTATATTTGATACCTCACTTAATTCTTGACCTGCTCAACTAGGTTTTATTGAGAAAAAACTAAACTACTTTCACAAGAAGTCAATTATGCGAACAGCTGTTTTCAGCAATTCTTATCGGGCTTTTACAATTACGTAGGTTACATAAGTTTTACATATGAAAAATTAGAGCAAATCAAAATGGGTCAATAAATCCTAGATATGGGCCAGATCGCAATCTACTGGAGGAGCTGAATATGTGAAATTATCACTCGTGTCAATCATGAGACATGCATTCGTCGACGTGAAGTGGTTCACGTCTGCTTGGGTTTCAAATGGCTGTGGAATAGTTGGCCAAGGGAAATGTAGTGTTTGCAAGAATTGTTTTTGGGCACCCAGACAGGGGTTGTAGAGTCTGATGGCAATGACCTTGGCCGTTGATAACACTCGTAACCCGTCAGCTCTGGAGTGGACTTGACGAACCTCGTAGATGTCTCGGAAGACTAAATTTGATTACCAGTGCCAATTAAGTAAGGATCGATCACACTGGAAAAGGGCTTTCTCGAACCGTTGCGAAGCCATTTTTGGGGGCGTTCTCGAACCCTTCCCTATAGCCGCCTTGTGGTTCTCCCAAAGTAACCGGCTTGACAACAACAAGTGAGAGAATAAACAAAATGACAAAGAAAACCTAAGTAAGTTATTTTCGGGGTGTGGCACCTGAAACCGACGAATGCGTGTCTCAAGGAAGACACCAGTGATAAGTTCACACATTCAGCAACACTCCCGACCCCCTCCAGAAGACTGCCATCCGTCCCACGTCTACAATTCTAATGACCTACTTGGCTTGTTATAATTTTTTACATATAAAACGCATGTACCATATGTAATTGTAAAAGCCCGATGAGAATTACCGAAAGCAGCTGTTCGCATAATTGACCTTTTTATGAATTCTGTGGGAATCTGGAAACCATTGGAACTAAACTGCTTTGTCCATCGATAGCGTCATGGTAGCGCATTCTCTGCTAAGTCTCAGTTCATCACGACTGTTTCAGCACTGATGATCCGAGGTATTTGCAGCAGAACGGTAACCTGCCTTTTCCGGCTTATAACCAACATGACATGCCGAGTACTCATTACCGGCACAGTACCCTAGTCGCGTGAAAGATACTGGTTCGACTCAACTTTCACCACAAATCGCCGGTTTTAAAAGAAAGCTTAGCTACACCACTTGTTTCTCAGTGTGAATAACTGTCTGGTTTTCAGGACACTTTCAAAGTCATTGTGCCGCAGAATAAGCTACAATGATTATGATTTCAACCAGCTGAGGAAAACACTGTGGGAGAAAGTAGTTTACCTCCTGTCCTGGACATGCACATGACCTCCGTTGATTCCACGGTACTTATATGTGAGCATAGACTGATCAAAGTCAAACTGGAAAACACTCAATGTAACCCACGATCAAAAATCGAACTTGCATTTAACAGGTAATATTTGAACTATTGGGTAATTGTTAGTAGTAAAACAATGTAATGAAGTTTCATGGATAACGGTAAACCGTGTGTTACCTAAATTTATTCCTACAGTCCTCGTCAACCTACTGATGAAGAGGTAAACTCAACGAAGAATCCCCTCCCAGCCCCCAAGAAACGCAACACTGCAATATTTATTGAAGATGAATACTTCGAAAGGAACCCGCCGAAGCAGCGGTTGAACAGTAAATGACGTGTATGCACATTTTTCATATTAGATAGCGGTTGTCAGCTGAAAATCATTTTGAGAAGAAGCGCGTAGCAAACAAGCTTGTTTTCTGTGTTTACTCATCAGGCTAAATACAACACATTTACGTGGGTTCGACATCAGTAGTACATCAATAAGGTGAGGGGTGGTAATCATTAATGTCAAGTTAGTCAGACTTCTAAAGTGTTTTTGGCAAATCGGTACTCCTACGTAACAGGTGGATCCGAGCTATTAATAGGTGGCCACAGCAAGTTCAATGTTTTGAATGGACGTTTTTGTCAGCATAACGGGGGTGAATGTAAGCAAACTGCGATGGTTTCTGCGATCGTTTTTTTAATATTAACTCTTTCTCTAGAGGGTATGTTATCAATTTCAAGTTAATAGTAACTGCTTCTGAAGAAGTTAAAAAGTCACAAGTCACCCACCTACTTAACTGTCAGCAAAATCCAGACATTTTTACTGTATTGACCTTTTAGCCTGACTATTTAAGTTAGTGCATTGTATTCCTGTATTTATCCCCTGTATTGACTGAGATCATTTTGAAAAACCGATGCCGTTTAATCAAAGGACTGCTCCAAACCTTTCGGCATCCTGTTTACCTCATAGAAATGTCTCTACTTTCGTTCAGATATAAAGTGGTTATAATTGTTGGGTGTTTCTGCACCCACATAAGGGAGTTTCAAACATCCACACAAGGTTGACCGCACTTACCCGGTTCCGTTTAAATTGCCAGCTCAGCTGGTAGAGCGCTTGCCGCGTTGAGGCATGGTGTGTCTGTCGCTGGTTCGAATCCAGCCGAAACCCTGACTGTTCACAGTTGGGTCTCATCTAAATTCATAAATCTGCCACACTATTCATTAGTTGTATGAGTATGGGTAGTCTAAGTGAATCCTTCAAGGCGCAATATATACATTCTGTGTAAAAACGTGGAATAAAGGAAGTATATACAGACATAGTATATGGAGTTGAAGTGTAACCCGAAAAAATTTACACCATGACTACCAAGCCCAAACAACATGGTAGGATTATGATGGTGTGTTGCAAAAAGCTTTATAAACAGACAAAGTACGCTTATCATCACTCAGAAATAATCTTCAACCTGGCTAACTTGTCCAGTTTACTGCAGATACCCCACAAAGAAAAACTATTGCGTAACCACGGGTGCTAGATATTCTTAGTTCCTGAGGACCAACTCATTTACGGACATACTGAATATGTTCCGTATTTCCACAACGTTGTATGTAGCTTTGATAATATATTGCAGTTTGTTTTAAATGATCGTGGTTACATTAGCATCCCTGAATAAAAATTATATTTATCTGTACATATATATGTGTGTACATATTAAATGCATACATTGCTAGAAGAAAAAGCTCCCACTGTATATCCGAAAAATGGAAGAAAATACGCATGTCTCAAGTGTATTCATATGAAAACGTTTACTTTCCATCCAGTATGACCAAATACTTTTACTTCGACTGTTCGAATCCTCAGTTTTATGTGTTTACTTCTTTGCTTCCTAAGCTTGTAGTTTAACTCCTCACCGGATACCAGAAAAACTATCTAAAATTGACCAAGTCGTCTTTCAATGAGTTCAGTTTACGATGTTACCTGGCGTGGTGTCGAAACGCTTGCAAACCTAACAACCAGATCGGAGAACAACACAATGAAAACAACATACTAAATTATTCAAAAAGTCTGTTTAACCATCAGCAACTGACCTGGGGTATTGTTCAGTTATTGAGTCTCAATTACCCAAGTGTCGATTACTGAATGAATACTATTCACTGTGTCGCAAGGTCACGCGGTTTCGCTGGACAGTTTGATGACCAGTAATCTCAATCGACAGTGTAATTATGTTACACTTATTCCTGAGCTTTCTAGTTGCTGTTGGTTTACTGATTCTTAGGAAATAAAAACACCC
>JTDE01000337.1:95646-119788 GCA_014338405.1 Paragonimus skrjabini miyazakii
TAATATCCCGTTTGTTGCTTTTGGGTAATTATACAGAAAGCAGCGTTTTAACTTGGAAAATGATGCAACAGACGAGACGTTTTATAATTAGTTTTTGTGATGTAGACGTAACAGTAATTTTCCCATTTCGAATAGGATCGTCAATTCTGTGGCGTTAAACTTATCATTAACGGTTGCATTAAGTCATTGAGTTGATTTTCCTACAGAAAGTGTAGAAATAAACCAAGTATACCACAGTTGGTCATATGACCATATTTACTTTGCCTATCAGTTGTACCTATTTTGTAGGTTGTGTCGTCTGGTAAATTAACCACATTCAAGATCGTTATATTCATCTCCAAATATTATACGCCGGTTTACAGCATTCTAAGAGCTAATTAACTCATCAGTGTATCCCGGAACTAACTGGCTGACTACCGATCAGTTCAACCTGACCTATGTTATTTTTTTGTTGGATAGCACCCAGCCCGTCACACGATTTCTCCTGTAATGATTTGCGTTGGTGTCCATCGTTTACGAACGACGCTTACGTCGAACAGTTAGTAAAAGTTTCGATTTTATTGTTCAACGCATTTTTGTGGGTAGTCAATGAACTAATTTACTGGCAACTGTCATCGGAACATGACGAAATGTTATTTACTGAGAAGAAGTTGGGTTCCGCTTGTACTTGAACCAGCAACAGGAATGGCATGTTCTTATACGGCAAACTGTCCAGTAGCTGAGCTACTGAGCCATACCAGCTCATAAATGTCATATTTGGGCCCATATTGAATCAAACATCTAACCTGGGGGGTCGGCTATTCCGACGGAATTTCCTACACGGTTCATGTATGGTGCATAACAAAAATCAGTAAGCCGTACTGTTTTCTACCTGTGCGATTTGGTAGATAACCCTTTCTGATTCGTTCTATTGTGATCGGTTTCTGTTCACTATCGCCAATCCACAAATGAGTTGTAGCGTCACTAAGAAATTTGCAATGAAAAACACGAAATAGAGTCTATTTCATTCTGTCACATCTTCGCTTGCACTTGGAAGAACCAAAATAAATGATAAAGCAATGTCTAGATAGGTGCGAATATCACATAGTATTCGTACAGAACAGAAGCAAGCAAAATGCATTCAAAATAGTTCGAAAGCTTTGTGAAATGTTCGTTTGAATGAATAAAGCTCACACAAATAAGAAGTATTTTAAAAACTGCCTATATTTCGTTTTGTTTTATAGTCAGAAAAACAAGAAAAACGCACTAGTAGAACTAGATGACATTTCAGCGTATGACATAGAGATCGAGGGAAAAAAGAAGAGAAAAAAATTAATAATTATTAATCAATTAAAACCATAAAATCTTGCGACATTGCACGGTGTGTGGATATTAAGGCTTCGCAGTTGTAAATTCCATCATCTCCGGCTCGGAAATTGGTTATGGTCAGACGATTGCGTGAACCGCGACAGCCGCGACTGCTCGGAAGAACCTCGGCGCGTGCACGTGACTCATTCGGTAGACAACCCCAATTGAAACGCCAGATTATCATCGGTGGAGGAACACCCAAGGATTCACATTCCAATACCAGTGTCCTTCCAGGTTTAATTCTATATGGCTCTATACGGCCGGAATCGATAACGGATGGTCGTGCTATGACAGAAAACATTTTGAATGGATATTAAACGCTAAAGACAAAGCTGTTATGATACGCGACAAGAAAAGTTACATTAAAACTCAACAATGACGTGTAGTGTCTTAGACGATACATCATGTTTATTGCCGAACAGGTTAACGCTCCTTAAGCAAGGTGATTGTGACAATTGGTTGTGAAGACCAATTGTTAAAATATGACAAGAAATGATCACAATTTTACTTGCATCAACATCCAGACTAATTTACAGTGGCTCGACACAAAATCTGTTTGTAGGCGCTATCTAACCTAATTATAAACATCACAGACTTTCGAATGTGAGAATTTTGTGAAACGTAACTTTTAGAGTTAATCCTTGTCATCCATTCTTGTGGGATAAAACACGAATTCAGTGGTGTTTTGCAACGATGAATACCATTTACTCAGCTTGCACGAATAAATGAATGAATGTTAGTGTACCGAGTTGAACGTCAGTTTCAAATGACTGAAGGATCCACATTCAAATGCCCTGCAAAGAGAAGCTCCGTATCGAGCTTCATTTGATGTCGCAACGCAAATTATGGTATGTCGAGAAGAAACGTTAACCTACATTGTTTGTTTTCTATAAGGATTAGCAATAGTTGTTCAGGTCGATGATTTCTCCAGATGATAAACTTGGCCATACAATTCGGATTGTTTGAGAAATACTGGACTCAAAAATATACAGTCTTTTCAGAGGAAGATAGAAGCTTGTTGACAAAGTGAAATGATAGGAACGGTGTGTTGCTAATGTGAAAAAAGGGAGAAACTATGACTTTAGAGTATCCGAAAAGTCAGAGCGTCAATCAGGGATATCAGTGTTCAAGCGAACACGTTGTTACGGAACACCGGTGAGTGAAAATATCCACCAAAAGAGGCATAGTCCTTCGTTCGCTAACGCGCTTGATTGTTCATCGGTCTGTTTAATGTTTCCATCGGAAGCCGTTTGAGGATACACCTATTCAGTTGTTTAGCAAACCGTCTTCTCTTAAGCTCGCAATGTAAAACTGGTTAAATCTTGCTTGCCCGTTACGGTTAACCATACAACGGTAGTCGCTTGCCCATTTGTCAGTGCGATGTACATAAACGGGATGAAGCCTACACATTTCCGGGGCTAATTCGTAGTGCCAGTTCACATCAACGGATGATACATCACGGGTACCACCAGACTCAATGGTCTTCCATCTAATATATCACAGTGAATGGGCAGTATCACCACCAACAATGAGCTTAGACTTCACTATGTCGCACGTGCAACCTGAGAGTAAGTGTGAGTAACGTCCCCTCGAATGTTAACAACAATGTGCAGGGCGAGATTGGCGACTTACTTTTTGGACGAACAACAGCAAATTGATATTTGTGGACGCTCATCCACAAAATGAACGTACAACTTTGCGCTCGATTGCTTTGTGAGCTAGACAAAACTCTCTGACTGAAGTACAAACGACAGCCGGATCTAACTTATACGGGTAGCCATCTAGGCTAAACCAGCTAGCAGACGAAAATCTGTGTAAGAACGGCGTGCAGACTGACCTAACCACGGCATATCCCACGTGACCTCTGTTCCTGTGTTAGTGTGATTTGGATTACAACACTCCTGAGGAGGGTCACCCGAGGTGATTTAAACGTAGATTATTACAACTTGCTCATAACGTTGTGTTAGTCTCAGTCCACTTATCAATAACATGTTAAATACGAAACCCAAACTTTTTGACTTCATTCGTACAAAATTTGGTGCGGATATCTTACAGAAGGAAAACCTAGTTTACAGATCAAGTTTCACATTCAAGTGTGATAACAACGATTGGTTCAATCTCTTGCAGATTTTAGAACAATCTGCGTGGTGTGATTTTACAAATTGGCATCCCCACAGTCTTGCTCTGTCTAAAAGGCGATGGTGTACCTGTACACGTCATTGGTATGGAAAGACTTCACCTCTCGCAGCTGTGAGTTTTAGTTTGTTCAAATATGACGTGAAAGTGACCCAAAAAACAGTGTTGGAAGCCATTTGGAATCACGGAATTGCAAGACCATTACAGTTCTACTTTGAAGAAATGTGACTGCTTCTTTCAGCTAGCAGTACATTTCTCTGAACACGGTGTGGTTCGCAATGTGCTAACGTGGGTATTGTGCTGAAAGACAATCCGATACATGTCCGTTAAATGGGGTTTGTCTCACAGGAGATATTAGTGGATTTTTAGTACCTGACTGGTAAGCTCGATATTTCATTGTGAACCGCAGTTGGAATACTTCCGACTGGTGACCTGCAGGCCATACTTTGACAACCGCTGGTTTACTGTATAACTCAGACGATTAGCCCATTACTCCTAGGTGCACTCATAACTTTCCCATCCGGTAGACATTAGTGTAGAGGGTCAACTGAGTAGTAAACGATCTTGTCTGAGAATATACAAAGGCGAGAGCGTAGTCAAAAGTTTGCTGTCTAAAGGCCGATAAACTCAGACGCGATCTTCAGGTTACTTCATATGAAGCACTTAGGGTGCGGGACAACTTGTTCTCTCAGTGGCTTCTAAACAGATTACTGCCACTGATAGTCATGGATAGTCTCATTGTGTTGTTATGCCTCAGACCCCGTGAAAATAGATTTCAGTTAGTACCTTGTTGAAATTTCGTGGCTCCTCTAGTGAGTCGGCGCACACGCTCACTACCGAATGTTATTAAGCTCATAAATGTGATACTTCGAAAGTGTAATGGTCAAAATGGCCGCTTCATAGGCGTTGGAGAAGTAATAAAAATTCCGTTGTGAACAGTGGATGGGCGATAATGAAGAACTGTAACAAGAGCCAATTTCAATCTAGTGATTCGTTCTAAACGACTGGAATGGAGGATTCAGCTGAATGTAACTGCTGCGATCAACTGTGAGTCGTGTTTAAGTTATATAAACTCTCCGACTACTGAAGTGGTAAGCTGAACCCGATACAGTCCTATCAATGGTAAAACAAACGTTTCAGCCGGCGCACTAGAGATGTAACATTAGTGGTTAACCAGGGCCTAAACAACGGTGCAGTGAAGCCAAGTGATGTGAAGTAGACGAAGTATACATCCGTGTATTGGCAAGCGTAGGTGTGTCCCAGAAGTGAACAGGCACCATTTGCTGACCAAGCTCAGCTGGGAGACTGGTGGCATTGAGTCCCGCGCTACGTCTGAACTATAGTGCAATATTTTTGCCTTCACCTTCTGCTTCACCAGTCCAGTGTGATCTACGGTGTTTTGGCTATCCCTTAGTTATAGATTATCTAAGATCGCTGGATATTTATGACAAACAAACAAACGTCAACGAGCCAACTTACAGCAATCGTGCTCGTCCTCACCGTTCGCACAATCCGCCGTGCCATCGCACCAGTACGAAAAGGGAATGTACTGACGACTGCCGGAACCACACTGGAAATGGGTGGAGCCACATTGAGGATCCAAGTGCCGTGTATCTTTATGAAGGGAATAGTTGAACAGCAGTTTGGTAATCTAGCACGCGCACATAAGTATCCGTTTGAACTTTAGACCATTTGAATAGCAGCTAAGTTTAAAAGCGGTTGCATTTTCAATCTAATCTGTTTAAGGTTTTAGTTACCGTGTGACGGATGTTGGGGTCGATGTGATCTGATCATTATTAGATTACAAAAAACAAGCAGGAACACTTCCGGTAGCTTGGTTCGAATAATTGATTTACGGTTGACTTAATTAATCGTCTGCACCATTGCACCACCGAAAACCAAAATGTGCATAAGTATATTAAATACCATACATGATTCTCTAGGAACCTGGAAATTTACCGGATAAAAACAAGAGATGTATCGGTCACTGATAGATAGCGGGAAAGCAATAATTTGACACTAGACTTTCACTGAGATAGATTGGGCACTCTGCCTGTGTTAGTTCATCACAAGTGGCACTAAATCTGTCTGTTAGGTTAACGCAGTTAGAAAACTTGAATGAACGTTTTAGAACAATGATATACAACACTATATGATCTACTCGGGACAGCCTCAATTACAGTCATGTGACGCTATTGTACTGATCTCGTCTGATAGCAAATCATGTATTAGCGATTCAGAATGACCGACCATGGCTCACGCTGTGAACCTTTCAAGCTAGATACTCGATAATACTACCATTAATCGATCGCTTTACTCTGTCACGTGGCTACGCTGGGTGGTGTTCTCTTTCAATTCTACAAGGTGATTTGTCTGGCGCCCGCTGTACTCCAGTGCAAAGTATGCAGAGAGAGAATAAATAAGTAACTTCAAGGCTTGGGCAGATCCCTAGCTTTACAAGTCAGGAAAAAAATGCACATACACGTGACACAGGACATCAATTTTGAGGCAAGAAAAGTTTTGTTGATTTTCATTCAACTTGTAGCATACTAACCCAGACTGACACTAGATTTTCGTTACTTTGACCGCTCTGGATCGATAGGCGCGTAAGCCCCGTCTAAAATGACCTCCAAAAACAAGCTTTTGTAACCCCTTTGCAGTGGTTTTGGACTGGTTTAACCTGCCTCAGAAATCTCCCTATCAGATATTGAGTTTTTGCTGCCTTGGTTGGAACGGTTTTGAGGGAAAAACGCTGGGATGCGTTTTGTCTTCATAAGCTGCCAATTTGAGGAAAAATTGTTCAGTGGAGTCACAGATGTGTTCACAATCTCTATCAGTAGAATACTAGTGAGCAACGAAGTGATCTCAAAGGAATACATGAATATATTGTGGACACTTGGGGCTTTTGTGGATGCAATTGATTCGATAATGTCACGAAGACTGTCTTCATGCAGACGCTGGCATTCATGGTATAAAACCTCAGCATACTCATGTGAAATGTTATGACGAGAAGAATTATGCGCACCGATTCAACTTAAATTTTCAGTCGATTTACCGTTCTTTGGACTTTACAGTTTAGTGAATATGCCACTACGCAGTAAGGTTCGCTGAAACCGAACCATGAGGTAAGTGTGAGGTTAATGCAATGACTCGTGAATAACGTGCTCCTGAAAAGCTGCAAGGCATTCTGAATTAGTAAAGCAGGCCGTACTATAACATAAAGAACTCATTTTCTGACATTTTCGTTGATTAAGCTGTCTCGGCATTTACAGTGCCGACGATAAACCTCCAGCCGCGTTCATACACTTATTAATCTGAGCTCAATTGGCTGCTCCTCTTTGACCGCTCACATTGTATTCTGGCCTTGTTAACCGTCGGTATGTGGTATCAGCTTATGTGATAAGTGGAGCACAACCTAAGATTCACTGTATGATTGATATCCAGACGAAAACTCCCAGCCTTATCCATACCAGTGAATAGATTAACAATGGATTAAGTTGACTGTCACAAGGTGAACGACTTTCTCATTTCAACGCAGTTCTCCCATTCAGAGAAACAGTTCCACTTAGCCTTTTACAAAAGAAGTGCCAGATTCGAATGCCGTCTGATACTCAGTAGTGTTGTTTTTACCCTAGCCATCAACAAAACTTCAGTCTACGTGGGTATGAGGCATGCCTGTGAACAACTCCCCTACTGAACTTGCACTGTTCAGGACTAAGCAGCCATGTCCAAACGTTCTACCACAATTATTTTTGATAATACTGTGTTACTACAGCTTGCCAGTATAGCATAACGTGACATGTCTTTGAACGTGGAATTCGGTCCCACCACCTGTAATCCAAGTTCAGTGGATCTTTCTACAGAGCATACGTGATCCATTGTTGTTTCTCCTGTTTACATGTGAAAAACTGAAACTACTAGAGTCGACTGATGTTGAACAGTGTTTTTGTTGAAGCGCTTTCAAACTGATCGTGCATGCGTACACCTGACCCCACAAACCATCCAGTCTAAGAACACATTGATTTAAAACCAGTATATTGTGTTAACTCGAGCACCCAAAAATTGTCGACTCAGCACGGCAAAGCTACTAGACACCAGTGAAGGATTAGTTACAATCAACACGAACAAAACGGTGTGTGTTCATCCGTCGATGTGAAGCGTTTGCTCACATCTCTACTCACCATTTCGACAATTCAGTTCGTCAAAGCCATTGCCGCAATCGTTCTCACCATCACATTGCCAGTGGATTTGGAAGTGCGTAGCAGTCGGTGCTCTTCCGTTAACTGATTCACAGGGCTTCGAAATCGGATCGCAGAGTGCTATCGGAAACAGGTAACAGTTTTTACGGTCAAACATAACATAGAAATTGTGGCGCAAATTTTTTTAATACAATAACTATTTTCATATTTCTCACAATAGTTTTCTGTTACTTGAGAAGCAAGTTTTTACCAGTAATATGACTTGCTTCTTAATGTTGACGGCGTTTTGGGATTTTTATAGAAGACTTACATTTCGTTCATTACACACAATACATGCGTCTGTGTTCGACGGCATCTGTAGCCGGATTAGACTCTCATCACCACTAAGACTAAAAGTCATATACGCTGAACGGCTTAGGGTCTAAGCATCGCATTTCACACTCTCTGTAACCCAACTGTAGTCAAATCAAAGAGCAAGTGTGGGATGCGTCCACTAGTCTCTCGTTAATCTGATCACAGGAGCGCACGGCTACGCTGGGACGGAAGGGTTTGCTGCGCTCAGTCCGCACTGACCAAATATGCACCTTGTACGCAAAACACTTCGTCCTCGTCTAAATGTGCCACAATTTTACAGGTGCACAACAGTAGAGTATCAACCTACCTGGAGTAAATAAAACGCCCAAGTATACTTCAGTGAAAACAGGTCACCTTTACTCATTTGCACCTGTGTATGTCTCTCCTTGATTTATCTGACCCAATACAGTCATTTTAGATATGATCATCAGTGATGAGATTAAAAAGACTAACTCCTCCACTCCAGTTGGCTTGAGGACAGCTCCTACGTGGTGTGACCTACCATCACCTGGTGTTCTGAAGTACACAAACCAACATTAAAGCACTCTCTCTTGATTATTCACAAATGTGTTACCATCTATTATTTAATTTCACCCGTTTGTTAAATTTGTAATGTTTGTGTCCTCATATCGAGCGAGATTAAATAATGTTTCTTTTAAATAACTAACACACATGGTATGCGAGATACAATGAGAAATACCGATAAACTAAATGGTATGACATGTGACAAAAACAACTCCTGATTACAAGCCGTCAGCAGTGACAACAAATCGTTCTACCTGTTTTGAAGATCTAAATAATTATATGGTGTTCATGCGTATAGGTGCATTAAAGCACAGCAAGTGAAACCATGGCTGACAACGAAGATGCATACCGGTGTCGTATATATTCCAGCGTCTAAACTCATGCAGCGCTGTATCAATCTTACCATGAATGTGCAATGAAGCAATTAGGCATGCATTTTTAATAGCAGTACCGCCCGTGATTTTTCGTATTGTTTGCATCAAGGGCAATGACGGTGTTGGGAAAATCGTACATATCCAAATGTATCGACTTTTCAAGTCCAGACATGTGACGGTCCTTCCCAACCCAACACTTCCCAAGTATTCATCCGTGTGTATTTTACTTCTCCTTTTTCTAGCAGTTAATTAGACTTTGATCTAGATGTTTTTGTTTTGCCGCGTCAATTTGATGGTTGTGCCAACAACCAAGTATCTATTGTTGTTTTACTTTGTTTGAGTGTTGCGTGCATAACCCATTTTGCAGCCCAGCTCATTTTCATTTTTCTGAACCTCTCAACTATTCAGAAGAACTTTGTTGAGTATGAGTGTTATATTGTGCAATTATAGTCCATGTTTAGCCTGTTCAACACCAATTTGCAATCCATGTCCCGGAAAAGATCTGCTGATAGAAACTGTTGATGTCGTCTACTTATTCGCAATGCTAATTTGTTCAGTAGTACAGTCGCATTGTAATCCAGTCTTGTTTCGATTATCTGGGACCGTTGGTTTATCACTAGGCATTGCTCAGTGTTTTTGTAGAAGACTGTACACCAAACCGTATTGAGCACAAATGCACCAAAGTGGTAGATCAGAAGAGGTGCCTTCAAAACTGACCGTGCATTTCGCTGTGGTATTAAAAGTCATAGCTTGTGGAGGTCAGCAACGTGATTCGTCAATATGCACATTCTAAACAATGTTGCCATCCTTGATTGTGTGCAGTCCACTAAATGATCAACAAAGACGATGCCAATATCAAGTTGTAAACAACAAGTTAAATCAAATTTCACAAGTGATCAATGTTAGACATTTGGTGCTCCATAACTGAAAAATTTCCTGAGGAAACTTAGGTCCAGTGTGTTATCTGCCATGGATATCAATTCAAACTTTTGTTCTACCACATACTGGACGTTCTGAAGTATATCTCATGATTATACATTGGAAATTTGCCAAATAGCCAAAAATGCTTACCATCGGCGAAGCATAGCACGATGCATTCGATACCACGGAATAACAACACGATCCGTCCAACTTTTGGCTGGTCTTTTTAAATTTCTCTGTAACCGTCTGAATATATTGTGTATTTGATCGTGGACCATTTGGCAGAATGTTAATACATGATGACGAACCAACAAGAGGTTTCGGTGAATGACTTGGTACTTACCGGCAGTTCATCTTCCCCGTCGAGAAAAGTACCTCACATTACTCTGGCCATCATAATTGGTGGCCGCTAAAAATTGATCTCGAATGATTGTTCCATACTCAAATTAGTTCAGTCGTCATAACTGAAGCGGACTGACTTTCAACCATAAAAATGGAATTATGCATTTCTTTGTTTTGCGTGCTGCTGATATTTTGCCTTATTCACGAATTATTTGCCATTAACCCAAAAGTTTAAATTTTTCTAAGCGAATTTAGCAGTTCCGAAATTTACCAGGTTTTTTAAATGAAATATTGTATATTATCATTAACTTACAATAAATCTCTCAACAAATATCATCTGCATAAATCTCGTCTGAAGCAGACATTCTCTTACATCTGTACAACCGTGTTTTCTTGTTTCCACTGTTCTCCAAATTGGAGAATTTAATATATTTTGCAATACGGTTCGGTTCATTTTGCTTCCTGTATCAGGTAGATATCCCAAGCTATTTTTAAAGGTTTTCTACTTATTGATAAGATTGCATGAAAACAGCAAACAATCTTGAATCATTTCAAGGTCATGCGTTGTTTAAGCAAAATTTTATTACATACTTATCAAAATACAGTGAAATCAAAATCCTCCATAGTTGGGTTATCAAACGCTGTGTACAGTTTCGTGAAAAAGTTTTAGTCGACCTTCACACTCGAACTTGGAAGTCAACTGTTACACCTAATCATAGACTTCAAGTCACCAATTTATACACGTGTGTAATTTCGATGCAAATTAAAATGCTAAATACGTTCTTACTATCAACCGGGGAAAGTATACTTGAAGTTAAACTTCGGCTCGGTCACTTTACGGGAAAACTTACAATGATTGTACTTCTGGTTCAGAAAGCAATATATGCAGACGAAACCCAAAGGAAAACCGTAGTCGTCGAATTCGTTTGCGTTTAACTATGAAAATAAACTTTATCCTTTGAGGATGTTTCAGTGTAGCGTGTCGAAGCAGCGCAGATGCTCACGTGGTGCACTAGTTCGAACCTTGAGTCTTGAAGAAAAAATGGACAAGGTGTTTTGCAGAGCTAAGAATATTGAGGGCTGGAATGAGCATTATCGATTATTCTCAGGACTAGAGGGAGGTTTATATGACAGGCCTGTTTCAAACTTAAGCTGTGGTTGCTGTTGGTATCGTATTTCTAATAAATCTAACTTTCTCAGCAAACAGAATTGTTTTACAAAGGCGACCATCTAGACTGCAAACATCTGGATAAGAGATGTCAATGCAACCTCGTGGAAAACTTAGGTACCAACACTATATGAATCGCGTGAACAAACACTGATTCCCGCGGTTACTTTAATCAGCCGTCTGAAGCACAGGTTCTATGAATGTCATTTTAGCAAACCAAAGCTACGATTGCCTGGTCAATGTAAAAAACTGTCTTAGGAAATAACTCAAAAAGATGGACACAGTTAAATTTGTTGAAGTGTGGTCGGTTTGTTTGGCATTACGTGAATTACTAACTTGTAATCCGTTCAGTTTATCTGACGCAAAGTCTGCTTGTTGGATTTTTTTTGAGACGTTTCGATTATCTTGTGATAGTTCACTCTACCACATCTTGTAAACTGTTGTTACTGGGCACATTGACTGAATAACGGACTCACAGACGCCCGAGTACATTTAATAATAGTTACCTCACATACTACAGAAGCTTTCATTATTCAACTTACCACAGCTTTCTGGACGTTCATCATAGCCATCTGAGCAATCCCGACGGCCATCACAGAACTGCCCGACATAGATACAATCTCCACCTGGACAACGTCTTTGACCAGGTTGACAGCTTTGATCGACATATATGGTAGCGGTTTCTCGTTGACCACTTGATGAGACACATCTAAAGAAATAAGTGGACAACATGGGATTGACTAAACTCTAATCGTTAGTGGGAAACTCAAGTCATAGTATTGAGAATTTGTATACAACTGTAAACAATACAAAATCTATCATTAATGACTAGGATGTCCTCCTTAGTTTTTCCAGTACGTCGTCATTGACTAGTATAGCAATGAAAAGAACAAATTTATTAACCAGGAGATGGTGACCGGTATATTTGTATGCTTATCTATCGACTATTTGATGTGTATTTCTTACAGGAACAAAAAGCTGATTATAGGATATCAGATATCTCCATCTGGGCGAAAACTCTGAGTGGAACGCGGTGTGATAATTAGGCAGACCGTGAATAACTTGATGAGATCAGGTAAGTGAAACAATCTTGTCGTAAAACGAAACCAGTTAGTTCACTCTTTACGATACATAAATCAAAACTCTACTACGATGAGTCGAACAGTTGAACTAGAGTTGAGCGACAATTGTTCAACGTTTCATGATTGTCTAGTTCACAAGGTAGGATGTGCCGAAGGATAGCCATCCTTTGCAAACCATCATCATCATCATAGATAGCAATACATCAGCGGTTCACACTGATGCCTAACTCTTACATAACCACGCAGGAAAATGAAAAAAATCCTATATAGGAAGAAAGAAAAGGGGTGGGGGAGGGGGGTAACGGACCCAACTATTAAAAAATAACTACGTTATTATTCAACTATACAAAATCAAGGTAAATGCACCTTGCAATCAAACAACCGAGCTGTAAATGAAAGCAAGGCGTCATCAGCAAGACAGCTTCTTT
The DNA here is from genome assembly GCA_014338405.1 of Paragonimus skrjabini miyazakii. Lineage (NCBI taxonomy): Eukaryota > Metazoa > Platyhelminthes > Trematoda > Plagiorchiida > Troglotrematidae > Paragonimus > Paragonimus skrjabini miyazakii. The sequence goes on from JTDE01000337.1 coordinate 108,523, forward strand.
ATGGTTTTCACTACCCCCAGGTTATTGAGTCATTGCAAACCAACAGATGAATCGATCACTATAAGCTATAAGTTTGTTCGCCCTGAAAAACTTCATGTCAGCATTGCAATTTCGTTGAGCCAAAGAGCGTATCTCTATGTGGAGACATAGTAAATCACAGGATCTCATGGAAGGAGGTAACCAATAACATGAACAAACAAAGTTTACACTAACAATGCTCTCGGAAAACAGTCAGAGAGAGTTGTCTATCCATGTCTAAAGATATCAAGGGAACTGAGGATAAATTCTGCTATCTCAAGCAAGAAAGTAAAGCCAAAAACAATTCGGAAGATTTTGAACAAAGATGATTTCTAAAAGATAACAACACTATAGAAACTTGCGTGTTGAGAAAACGAATAATTGCCCATAGAGAACAATGTACAGTGGTTGCTCACATGCTTGCATTGGATATGCCAAACGAAAACACAGAACTGAACCAATTGAACACGGTATGGAAGTTAGAAATCCATTCCGAAATATCAGGTCATGAATAAGAACTCCGTAATTGCTGGTCACGAGTTGAACATAAGTTATAGAGTGGTTGTTGTTGTTGTTAGGAATGCAAAACGAGTGAGTAGAACTACACTACAACACTTAGACTCAGAGCCTATGGAAAATACATAGATCAAGTTGGCTGCAAGTAGAATCGACGACTAGCTTTCTGAAGCGTTGCGACCAGTTTTGAAATGATCAAGCTGACTTGTTCTAGTGAATTGATAAAATGACTACCAAGACCATAATTCCTTGTGCCACCGTTCCCTACATCAATAGATCTTTCGATACGCTCATCTAACTGGTTAGGTCGATTTCGGGTGTTGTGTTGTTTTCACTGTGATCAGGATTTACCGTAGTCATTAATGAACGAGCCGAAGCTCTCCTCTTCAAAATCCATCTTATGACCCTATTAATTTTAGCACATCTTATACGATGGTAATGTTTAATTTATGTTAGAAGCATCATCAGGCTAGTTTACGAGTGAGATTTGAAGCAAACAAAATCATCACGACAGGTAATGTTATTCGCTATCTTTGTAAACTCGATCTCTGACTTCGGATTGTGCGAGTAAGTCGGTTACTCACATTTGTTTGCATTAATTACCTCCCAAAATGTGGTTACTTCACCTAGTATGATAATGTCGTTAGCAGACGTGAAGCGTTATTACCATAAAAGATGTTGTAAAACTATTATGCACATTGAACCGTTAACAGAGTAGATAAAATATTCGGCTTGTAACCTGTGGAGCTTTTGGTTTGATCTCTGGTTTAGGTTTTCACTACCTATTAAGTGAAAATAAGGACCAAATCGGTCGTGGAATGTTGGTTTGAGGGCAGAACATCGTGAAACAGTGCAAGACGAATGTTGTGTATAATTCGTGCTCATCCTGGTTGAATCAGTTGGGCGAACCGGTACTAACAAATCACTGACTAGACAAAATAAATAATGTTTGCAATCGCTACAGGAACAAACGCCAGAACAAGTTCGTCGTTCGCTGTTTCACACTAGCAGTCCGTTGTCTTTCACTAGCAAATGCCCTGTTGCTTTCTAGAAATAAATAATTCTGGAGCTTACGGGTAAGTTTTAAATTGACGTAATGAAGCGGGCAGTCACGTTTGAATAAAGTTAACTCGACATATTCGTAATCATATCGTCTTACAGATGATATGGACTGTCACCCTTCCAAAATCAAGATGGGAAAGGGTGGGGTGTCATTGGGCTCGAACCAGCAACCGTGCATGTGATGGAAGGGGCGTCTTTACCGTCGGTCTACCACGAACATGTTATTTGGATGTCTCACCAGATAAAACTTTTGATGAACAAACACTTAAGTCACGTGATCTGTGACCGCCATATTTCCGTTTCATTTGGATTTCTGAGCTCTCCGTGTGGCTGCGTAGGTTAGCTGGTAGAACATTTTCCGCGTCTAGTCATGTTGTTTCTCTCGCTGGTATGTATACAGCCGAATTCCAAGTTCTCCACAACTGAGTCTCTTAGGAATTACTTGAAAGAAGCAGACTGTATCCGAATACAAGTCTAATGAAAACGAGCAGAATACAGCGTACTATCAGGGGATGGAAGTCTTCCATATACTCCGACTCCAGTCAATCAAAAGGTCAAACGGAAAAAGATGTTTCTACGTTCACAATTCAAACGTGAATATACTGTAAGTGAATTAAAAGTTACCCAATCTCTTACGTTTCCAGATGTACAGTTGCATTAGGTTAACAAATCGGAAAATCAGTGCTAAATATTGGTGAAAGTAATTTAGCTTACTGACCTGTTGGACAACGGGTTGGCACAATGGTTCGCAACCGTCAGCGCTCACCGATGACGCACTTTGCACTGTTGGGAAAAACAGACCGTCAGAGTCTGTCTGGTGGCTAGTTCAAACCAGATGCTTATGAGGACACGGCTCTCGCTCTCAGTAAACTATACCTCTAGCCATCTGCATTCGGTTTTCGGCCGTATTGTCTAAGTGCTGAAAACACTTCATTGTATAAATGATCAGTTTTTTATGAAGCCGTTGCATCTGTTACCTGTCAGTCAGATAGGATAACAACTCTCGTACCTCCAAACGGCTCAAGCAAAACGAGCAGTATAATTAGCCCGGTAGAAGCGGTATTTTCGTCAAGCTAAACTCTCGTACATGACTTTATCGGTGTGTCATAATAATATCGCCATGATATATCTTGACGTAACCTAGAAAACCTATGTCAAAAAGGAATATAATTAGTTCGCACAATTCAGAAAGTCTAATTCGTTTCTTCCAGAAATCTCCTTAACAATGAACTTGACTACCGCTATGATACACTGTGCGGGTGACCATATCATTTTCGTCATCCTCACCCATGGTTCTGTACACGCGTACCCTTTCCCAGAAAACTCCTAGCATATTTGTTCACCATCCACAGTTCCATAGATTTCTAAATGTTGGTCGTTGATAACCAGCCTGTCGAGGTCTTGAGTCGTCCTCAGGTATTTGATCGTCGATTTCCGGTTTCAGTCGTTCGCATCGGGTAGTACCAAAGAGTAAGCAACAAAGAGGTTATGGGGCGGACATTTGGTCGTGATTGTTAATCGGATTCTTTTGCTCATTCCTTATATTTGTACAGAATTAGAGGCCAGGTAACAAGGATGCTAGCTAATCGTCCTTCACAGCAAGCACTTTTTGCTGATGCTGCGACCGACTAGCCTAAGGTGCAAGGTAGAAAGATGATGATCAGGCTTAGATATATGAAATCGTTCACCACAGGATTAGCTACTGTAGGTCAGGTTCGTACCTGGGGCTGGGGCTAGCGCGACTCACAAATTCGGTAACTGGAGAGGTTAGGTGAGATGGCAGCTGATCGGGCTCAGTGGCGTGAACGTTGTCGTTGTTTGGCTGAGTTATCTGCGCAGTAAGTGCGCTTGTTGACACGGGGCAGTAAAAGCTGATGACGCCTCACTTTCACTTACAGTTCGGTTGTTCATTTGTTTGCAAGATATAAACACCTTGGTTTTAAGTGAATGAATACAGATGTGGCTATTTTCAGTAGTTAGGTCCTTCCCCCTATCCTTTTTTGTTCTCTCGTCCTGTACAGGGTTTCCTCTTTACTTCATGGATGTGTGACTGTTAAGCATCGGTAAGAACCGCCAATGGGCTACCCTATATGATAATGATGAGTCGACAAAATGGTGACAATAAATGAGCGTTGTTCGGTAACGGCCAAGTAAGCAAGCAGCACTGATAATTGAGTTGTAATAAAAACAGCCTGCTTCATTCACTCTGGGTGGGCAATTTTTCAATCAGTGATTTCGTGAAGTACGGTTACGTGTTGACACCAGCCACGCCCCATTCAAGTAAGTTCCGAACTAGTTAGTCTACGCTATATGCCCCGGTTCATCGTTTACTCTATCGTTGTGTTCTGCCCCTCATGCATCACAACACTTACAGTTGCAGTGACTTCTGCGTAAGTAAAACACTATCTCAATTAGTGACCGAACACATCTAGAACTAGTTGAAATAAATGATAACGCAACGGCTTCAGGTTGGAGAACCAGCAACTCGAAATATCGTCATCAACCGCTAAACACATCATACATGCATGTCATCAGATTGATTTAGTCAACACATTGATGTACTTGGCTTTGCTATGCACCCTCGAACTTGTGTGCACAAAAGAAACTGAAGCAACCAAACTGTATGAGATGATGCTGATTACATAACGTTTGGAGTGAATATGTGTGCTCACACTTGTCTTTGTGTCTAATGTGTACAATCTGGATGCGTTTGGTTTACGATGGATGAGAGTAAATGTACCGTTAGCATGTTGCAAACTATTTAGTTCCATTATGTTGAACGAATCGTGTATTACTGATTTCAATTTAAATATAAACACATATATATGAGGAAGAACTGGAAGGATGAGTATGAGGCAAGGTAAACTTTACAATTTTGCTGTTAAGGAAGTGCATAGCTAAAGACTTACTCCAAATCAATTTGTCTTGTTAATGTATCGAATCCTTGCGGAGCTTCAACAACAACATGATTTGGAGCAAGATGTGACATGTGGAAACGTCGATCCGTGGAAAGTTGTCTACCATCAGTAAACCGTACAGTAAGTGGCACTGACTCCACTCTATCCAAGCGACATTCAAGTCGCACAGAACGACCTGGTTGCGTTCGGATCTCCCGAGGACTGAAATGAAGTCTGGACGGCGGTTTTGGTGGCTCGGCTGTTTGGATGTCGAGAATAAGGCAAACGATGAGAATGAGGAAGAAAAACTAACTAAAAGGAACAGTGTACGGCAGCCGTCTATCAGAATTTCAGATAAGTGGAGGGTTATTTACGTGCTTGTTTTAGTACTAGTGTTTGAGTTGTCATATAACACCTGTTAATGCATGGTCAAAAGGTGAGGAACCAAAAAGCAAAAATCAGCAGCACGCAGTAAAAAACAAAGAAAGCTTTCAGGATAAATGGCGTTTTGTCCGCTTTGTTGTTGGCGATCGATTTGTATGCCAGATAAAACAATCATTTCAGCTGAAACTTCGGCAATGACACAAATGAAGCATTTTTGAAAGGAGAGATAAACATATGCATAGTATAAAGACAGATTCATCAGTCAAAATCTCTATTTGTTGGTTCGTCTTCACGTATGAACATTCTGTCAAGTGGGTACCTGTCAAGAGAAATATGAACAAAAGTAAATTTATTAAAATACTATTATATCACTAAAATGATGCATCGTGTCTTGTTTCGCAAATGGCAGGGACTCTTGGCTGATTGTCTTAAGTCTACTAAATATTCTCTGAGCTAAACTAGCCGAAATCTTGCAGGACAAAAGTGCGGGTTAAGAATTTATCACCAAATAGTTCAAAGCTGAGTTTTATCGCAAATTTTCCCAGTCTTTAACCTTAAAGTGAAATATATTATCACAGTTAAGTGTTTGTTATGCGGAACCCACTACTAGAATGATCGTTGAACATGTCGTTTATCATCTAGTAGTTTCAAAAGTCGTGTGAAATGTTAGACATCACACTGACTGCATCTGGCGGATTAAGTAGGTTGGTTCTTATTTGCAGTGTGACCCAGGTGTAGAAGGATGCCTCTCACGGTGTAAAAAGCAAATGGACTTCAGGCTGGTGAATACAGCAGTTCTAACAGTCCAATAAGTAGAACAAAATTATATTTAGCAGTAAAACTTCTAGACATGTAAAGATGGCAATACGCATTTAGTGGTCTCTTCAAATTATACCAAGGATAGCGATGAAGGTGGGTACGCTGTTGAAAATCTCGGTGTCAAGTGTCATTGTCACAAAAAACATCAACCTTAAAAGTTCTTGTCAACTGTTCTACCTTAATCTATAATAGTAAATTCTGAACAAAACTGTAAAACTATTTCTTATAGTAGCATATCCTGTCATCCGGTTTTAGTACGGAAATTTGACGCAAATGCAACAACTTCCTCGAACCGCAGGTAGACGTTTCTCATGAGCTTTTTGGAGTAATATTTCTACATACATTGTATAATAACGGCTTCGAGACGAATTAATGATCTTACTATTGACTTATTCCTATCAGAGAAATCTGTTGTCTATTAACAAACGCTGTTCTAAAGTTGAATCAATCAGACCAGACAGAACCTCGCAATTATTCTGAATCAGTCATCACTGATGTTCAAACAACGTGATCCTTAATTCACTACAACTGATGGTCTTTTGATGACAATTGTATCTTGTATTTTATCTACTACAACTCAGTGGCTGAAGATGTGTAGATCACAATTTAGTCTATATATCAAAACATTTTCTCTCTTTGGAACAGACATCCCAGTCGGTTATAAAGTGATTTGTCCCGATTCCTTTTGTTTTGATTTGCAAGCAGACAGTGGGATCTGGTTAAATTTTTTTCTTTCTAGAAGGCGAATTGTTGTCCTAACTTCAGGTATACAATTGATGTTAGGTCAACGCGCGATATCCCAGCTCATTTTCTGCGGCATTTACAATACCTTAGCATTTCTATATCATCATAGGATTTCCAGTTTCCATCCAGGAGTTCGTTATCCCATATCCCCAGAACATCGCAACAGCTTGACTAATAACTGCCAACCAATAACGACGACACATACAAGGTAACAGTGAGCAAAAGCACAGGCCGCGGCAGCTTCGGTTTCAGCAGAATTGTGCCTGCTCTAAAAACAACCCGTAGCATCTGATTACGCGGGTAACAATATCAAAATAGAGATGTTTCTGCATACTTTTGTCACATGGTTGAGCAACGACATCCGTGTGCACTTTTCCTTCCACGTTTCTCAGGCGATCCGTTGTTTGAGAAAGGTTTTGCGACTGCAACTGCCGTCCAGTATATTGAGACACTCCCTACTTCGGTAAAAAGGGGTAACTTTCAAATGATAGCATTTCAACAACTGGGAGAGTTTTACACTTGCAAACTGTTACCCACCCGTCCAATTGTCTCATATGGAATCCATCGAATGATCCAGGGAATCGACTACCCAGGCTATGCTCAACACTGGCTTTGGTGGATTTCAGTGTGATCTGTTTGGGAAATCCTGCCGGAGCAGTCACTCTTTTGGATCACTTGGTGGATTCCCTATGGGACATTGTGGCGGGTGGTTAACAGAGTTCAAATTTGAAACTTCCGAGCTCCTGGTGTGGCTTCGTAGCTCAGATGGCAGAGCGCTTGTCACGTTCTGTCATGCTGTCCCTATCGTTGGTTTGAATCCAGCCGAAGCAATAATTTTTCAAAATTGTGTCTCGTCTAAAATCATAAATTTTCCAAACTACTTATTAGTAACCAGAAGAGTGCCCTTTACAAAGTGCAGTAACTGTGGATGCTTTGTACGGTATAAGCCAATTCTCCAGGCACAGTACGCCGTCCAGTCCTTTTCACTGACTGACTAATTGATAACTTGTCGAACGTTTCCTGACTACGCGGTGGCAAACATCCGCTCTGTTCTAGCACTCGCGCTTACAGTTTATATATTCATTGAAAATTTTACAACTCAAACCACTTTTATCCTGGAACACTCACGACAATATGACGGAGACTCGTCTGATCCGTCTGGACAATCGTTTCTTCCGTCACAGGCTGCTTGTGATGGAATGCATGAACCGTCGCGACAGCGGAATTGTCCTGGTTGGCATTCATCGTCCACCGTAACCAACACTTCTTTGCCGGGTTGATTCATGATAGAACAGCTAGTGAAAAAATAAACGGAAATTATCGATCGGTTCAGTCATCATACACGATAACGGTCACCGATCAGGCGACTCTGGTTTGAAAGCTTTTTTAATGAGAACACCCCCTGAACAATCTTCCTGGTGGCTTACAACAAACTTTAAAGACCGACTGCCAAGATGAGACAGTTCAGTCCACAGACTCACCCGTGCATTTGCCGACGTCCAAGAACCTGTGTCAAGGAAGCTTTATGAAAAATGTATCATTGCTATAGCCACCGATGTCCATCTTTCTGAGTAGCAGCACTTGCTTACATCACAATTGCCCCACAAACGCAAAGCGGAATAATATAACGTAGCCATCTTTGCGTTGGATGCGTTATTCAACTCCATCAATCTGATAGTATCACCACCTGGACAGCGTCCACAAATTAACTCGCCGTGTGAAGGTTAAACTAAATAATATGACAAACACAACGAGAAAAATGAAAATCGTAGCAGAGAAACAGGCGCAACTTGCACCACTTGGATACTACAATCCTGTATATACACTGTGCCAGGTGGACCAAAGATAAAGGTTAAACTTGGTCACCACAATCCGTCATAGCAGCTAACTTAAGTTTCTTTCAAATCGACTTGAACCTAGTATCGCTGGGCGCACAGCTTTCGTTCCGTCCTCTAAACCTAATATGTTTCTTTTTCTTGAGCGTTTGTTCGGCTTCAAGCTTAAATCTCTCGCTTTGGCTAACAGTCCGTGAAGACTGTCGTAGGCCACACGTCATAAGGCGACCGCGGACTGGAAAAATGGATTGGCTATCAAAACGTGCTTACCTTCTTCCTTGTTTTGAGTGGGAGTTCAATCAGATGACTATAGCAATATCTACAGTGTGATAATTGGATTGTGCATAAACAAATAGTTATCAATATGCATTGTAGAAAACACTTACAGTTTATGACTTACGAATCAATATTCCATATAGTGACTAGAAGTAACTGGATGAGTAAGTATACAGACTGAAATCGTATTCATTTAATTACAGAGTAGCCCGCAAATTCACTCAAAAGCATTTCAGCTTCAGTGACTTGTTCCAGTATACTTTTGAGCAAAATAATATGATTTACGCTACTATTCCAAAAGTCGTTCAGATTCAAACCCCCAAGCTCCCACACCAATTTGTGAGCATTTTCCAATCAGAACTAGACAACAAATGGGTCATCAATTTCAGATGAGTTAAGGACATCAGAATCGTCATTACACTTGAAAGGGTGCTTTAAACTTTGCCAGTTTATTCTTCGGATGCAGATGTATTCCATAGCTGGACGTCGGAACCACAGCCACTCTAAGTCTTTGGATAAACAGACTTATTGAATGAGGCGGCATTATTGCGGAAGAGACTAAGAAATCACGCAAACGCTTAGGCACAACTCTATTACAGGTAGTAATCTCATGTTACGTGTATACCTAGGATGCACCTCAGACCTCAAGCCACAATATTAAACATATATATGGATACATAACTGTAAAAATCGGCGTGCAGATTAACTGAAAAATAAGAAGCAATAGACAGCTGTTTCAACCCTGTCTGAACTCATCAGCGACACATAAGTTTGGAAATCCAACCCAAGTGGGGATAGTAGCTGACAAATGCGCATCCATCGGAATTGCGATCTATAGAGGTGTGATACCAAAGAAATGTGAGTCTAATATTGGTTGTTGCAAGAATGGTCATCAGTCGGTGTTTTCTGTTCGTCAGGATGAGATTCCGATATCTTTAGCATGTCATTCGAGCAGGCAGTCAACACTTAGTGACGAACACATGTTCAATCGAATCATGGTTTAACGTGCAAGTCACTGCATATGGCTGTATAATGTGTAGCCAGCTAACTATTCCCATCACACTGTACATAAGCGACTTCGATGCGGCGAAAACTTACCTATTACTTATTGGAATTCAATCCGTTTTTGTGAAATCCCAGTAGAGTATTTTCCTGTTAACAGCCATCGTGAATTAAGCAAGAGGCCGAAGTAGTAGTGTTATGAAGAAGCTGTGTATGTATGTGATTTGGCAGTTGGTATGACCTCAAAGTGACGATTACATGGAACTGGCACTGACAAAAAAAGACTGCTTCTACCAGAACAGGCTTTCAACGACTAATTGGTTTTCCGTATGATTAATGAGTCCATGAACATTTGTTATTAAACCAGTAGATTACAGATTGTGTATAGCAGAAAAGTAAAATGTATTTTTAAAACATAAGGAAGAGGACAGTTGTTGAACTTTTCGAAAATTATTATTTATCTGTTTAAATCCTTAATATTTATCGGAAAATTTTACCTGAGCAAGAACAAACGGAGATCCACCTTTCGGAGCTAGCAACAGGCATCTGGAGTAGATCGTAACATATGTGAACCACTCCAAGTACATGTGCTGTCACCTACTAGCTAAGAAAAAAACTGAATAACACGCTTTCGACTACTAGAATTACATATTTGTTAAACTGTGTGTGCACTGACCGGCTAGATTTCGAGCACCCTCACTCACATGCCTCGCAGTCTTATTCCTTCGGATTTACACTGGATATGGGGTGTATGGATAAAACTGAAAGTGGTGCAGAGTAAGCCAGTTGAGAGGGACGTTTTTCCACAGGTGTACTTCGGCTCGGGCTATTGTGATGGGTTAATCCGGAAATAAATGCCATTAAACATATGAAGAAGATAGATGCTTTGATAGTTAACGGAACTTGTAGATGCTGTTTAAAAGTGTTATTCAGATTAATTGTGTGAGACAAGTTACTCCGCAAAACTGAATTTGACCCATTCTCACTAATCCGAAAAGTGATCACCTGTTGCGTCAAAATTAATGCAAGAAATCGGTGACTGAAACAAATTAGTTGAACATGTTCCAAGGTTGCGCAACCAAATTGCTTGAATCGACGTCAGGGAAAATGGCAACGCGCGAGTCATTCAAACTGAAACATGCTTGCTACCCAATGGCGACCGCTAATGTAGGCACTGTAGTTTCTCTAAAAAAATGTATTGTTTTCCAGAAACATGAGATTACTTTGTGCCGTTCAGACCTGTGTCATTCTGATTTTTTCGACTACGTGCCCAGGTAGGTGACAAGTACAGTTATTTGTTACAAGCTGAATAAACCTCCGTTATGTTAAAAAACCCATCAGACAACATGTCTTACAAATTCGTCAAACCAGCAAATACCACATGCTTAGGATGAGGTTCCCAACTCACCTAAAGATGTGGATTCCCGTAGATGGTAAACCTTGTTCGGCTGTCACAACAACACGCTCAGCACTGGGTCGGTGAACAACGAACAAGGGATTCCGTTCGACGGGAAGGCCGTCGAAATTGACCTGTGGCTGAACACCTGGCCTGGGAGAGGTGCATTCAAAGACAAATCTTCTGTGCGGTCTCACGTTGATTGTGCCTGGAGTGACAGAGACTTCAAACGAACCTACAATGAGTCAAGAAAATAGTAAGACAAATAACTCCGATCCAAATTTAAACACCGCTCAATTTGCAATGATACCACACAC
>JTDE01000337.1:134404-151809 GCA_014338405.1 Paragonimus skrjabini miyazakii
TTTGTATAGTCTATCCAGTTCACTACTCAACAAACAGTAGACTGGACGGATCCATCCATACTCATGCTAACTTACATGCACAAGTATACATTAAGATGTGTAAGGGTGTTAATCTTTTCGAATGAAAACCTGAAAAACAAACGAGGACGGACTAGCTGGACTAATCAAAGCAGGTTCAAACGAGAAAAACTATGAACTGTGATAGATGAATCACATGAACGCATTAACATCGGCTAGATCTGTGAGCGCCTATTGCACCCTACATTAGGTTACATTTGTTAAAAACAGAAGACAGTCAGAGTGGAGTCATTGTATGTAACCGGCCTCTTTCAAAATAACTTGTAAATTCTTACTCACTCACAAGAATGATGTGTGAAAATTAATTCTTGCAAATTTCACGTGCACGTGTTAACTGCACTGTATCTCGACGGCTATTATCCATATACAAATTGATCGCTTCACTGGAGAATAACTCACTGAAAAACGTATCCTCCTCGGTCTGGTAATCCTTGAGGTGCACGAACTATCACTTGTTCCGTGGTTGGCCGACTAATTTGGAAACGTGGATCTCTTTCAATTGATCGATTGTTCAACAGCACTTGTGGCGCACTGCCTTTCACATTGGATATACACTCGAACTCGAAGAACTGCAAAGGTTTCACAATTACAATCCCCGGACGAACCCTAATATCCACATCTAGGTAAATCGTTGTGAACAGAAGGAAAAGACGTGCATAATGAATTATAGAATTTATAGGATTCACTGAAAATTTTTAAATTATAGGAACCTAACAATAAACTGTGGATGCCTGCATTTGTGTTGGGCGGTCTAAAAAAAATCTATAACTGGAGAGAATGTTTCAGTTTCATAGGGTTAGCAGTTGAAAAATTATGAAACTGAAAGCCAGAAGACAATGAACGGAGTAGAAGCTTATTAAATACATAGCAAGCATACGACAATCGCATTGGAATATACAGCAGACAACAGCTGGATAGCATCAACAATGAAGTCGTACGCGTCCTTTTTCTACCTCAATGCTCCTGACGATCACGTTATCTGAAGACTCGATTAGGTATTCCGAATATGTGTTCTTAGATTCAACTACGGATACGCTCATGACATACTGTGATGTATCGCTCCAGACTGAAGGCAACCGGATGCTGAAAGCATTTGTTAGAAATCCAACGGCTCCTTTTATCATGTAACCTCAGTGAACCACTCCCAAGGTTTATATTTTTTCTAGGAACAAGTGCTTTTGTAAGGTCTATTAAGGCTGGTACAGGATGCCATTTACTCACTTTCAGTCTTTTCCGATGTACCGATAACACACTGTGAACTGCCCCAGTTTACGGGTAGGGTAGAAAATGTAGTGTCGTAATCCATTTTGAAGCTCTATGCTATACCTTATCACTCAGGTAATGTCCTTTACGAAACAATGATGACAAGCCTCGGTATTTAGTTCAAGATGGGGATACATTACCAACCTGATTATAACAGTGTAACAGCCCGGATGAAAATGTTCAAACTGCCTAGTGAATAATTTAGGTAACGAGTTGGCTTTCTTGGCTATTAACACACTACTGAGAGACGGGCTATGGTTACCTGATATAACTGTGCCCAATACGGGCACGCATATGGTGACATTCACACTCAGCCTCGTAAAAAGCAATCTGTTCAGCCCGAATGACAAAGGTGAAGCATGTAACACTTAGCCATGTTAAACGGAATAGTGTTGTCTGTGGCCGAGCGATGTAGTATATTTGACCCTCACCGTAGCTTCTCACTTCTAGTTGTGTTGTTTACTACATGCCGAATTTCATTGTCATCAGTATGTAATAGCAACTGGAGAGTCGACAAGCTGTGAGCGTTCAAGCACAATTAAAATAAAAAGCAGAGGTCCTAGTATGGAAACATCTGTTTGACCGCTGATCATTCAACTATTAATCCATTCCCTTTGGCTTTAAAGCATTGATCTTGCAGGTAATTGTACGTCGTGGAAGTAGAGAATTTTCTATCCTATGCTTGTGGAGCCACGCGCAGTGTGAAATCGTCTACTGGGTCGAAGGCTTTGAAGAAGCTTAGAAAAAGCGCGTCAGTTGATTTGTCTTCAACAGCCGCCAGGTCGATTCGTCCCAGATAGCATGAAAACTGATAACACATTAGAATCCCTTTCGAAATATGCGTTGTCTCTCAGACAAGAGTATGAATCGAAAGAAGTGCTAACGTGACTATTGAAACAACCGACAACAGTGCACTCCAGTTGTAGCTAGTTGGATAACTGCGAACATCGTCTTTATGAACAGGTGACACTGTGCACATCTTTGTTTTAGGAAGCTTGGCCTGCGGGAGAGATCGACTGAAAAGTTCACACAGGGGCCTTAACATTTCTTCAGCCTACATTTTTTAGTACTAGAGGAGAGATGAGTTTGGGACCTGGTGTTAGGAGGTGCATCTTCTAACGAAACAGCCACACTGATCGGACAGTCCAGTTCGGATGGTATGGTCGTGGGTGATGGTATGGTTCCACTCAGACTGCAGATGTGCGGTCGAACTTCTTTACGTTATTTGGAATGTTTGTTCTCGCGGTGCCTTCTAATGCCCACTGTAACGTGATTTGCTCTGATGCCGTGACTGCCATACATGTCTGTTTCATTTGATTCGCTCTATGTCTGTCGGCCATTTATGATAATCATTTCGTCCTATAAATTTAGAGCCTCTGTAGCCTAATTTTGTCTTGCTGTTCCAATAAACGGTGTAGCCGCGTCTCTTCTTATTTCTCTGGGCGACAATCTAAAAACTGAGTAGTACTTTTTCGAATAGCTGATAGTTTTCAAAACACGATCTGTAAAATAACAGTAGTCGTTCGCGTAACACCTGTAGAGCTGGCAATAGATGCACTGCTGCTGTAGAGCTGGTATCGAACACATTCAAATGCTGATTGCCAAGACCGTCGGCAGCTTCTCTATGTGAGACGATCCGCTCATCCATGTTAGATTGACATTAAACATTTTAGTCAGATTAAACGGTATTGACGCTTATCTGTCCGCATAGCTGTTTTGACCCGATTATAGACCATAAAGAATCAGTTGTACGATTTTTTAGTTCCCTCCGACTGATACACATTCCAAAGTAACCTTTCTGTTATCAGTGAATGGTTTGTGCAGCACCAAATCCGCTTTTGCTTCTAGATCGTCTAGATTATCTGGCCTGAACATACCTGTCGATGGCTCCAGTAACAGCGTTCACAATAGACTCACAGTGATCATTGACTGACGTATACACTAAACCATCAGACTAAATTATGCCGCTAAGTTCTCTGGTCAGAGACATACAATCCGCTTTGTAAAACTTCCTTATGAAGTTTTGAATAGGACAGATTATCTCTGTCTCACCTAGGAACCGTGGTTGGTGCGTACAGTCTGTTAGACAGAGATGTGTACCGGTAACCTAGCAGCCAAAATCTTAAGTGGTTTAACGAAACTGAGCTCACAATGGTCGACTACAGATCGTTCAGTTGTAATAGTTCACTAGTGAGAAACAGTTTAACGGATACGTTACATTATAATCGCCCTAATTGTGAAATATCTGGATTTAGACTGGTTTCGAACCAATAGCAGAAACGGTAGGCCTAAGCGCGACAGGAACTTTACCAGTCAAGCTTAGAAGCCACTGAATTGAAAATTTGGCTCAGCTTCGTGGCTCAACTGGTGAAACACTTGATTTGTTTGAACCAATTGTTTCTTTTACTGGCTCCAATTCAACAGAAGCCTATGTTTTCTACAACTGGGTTCCTTCTAAGTAGTTTTAACTGATCGAACCAAATTCGACTATAATTCATTAACTTATAGTTGACAGTTGACAAAACAGCTGTAACTGCCCCTCGGTTATATCCTTTTGAAATTCCACCATATTTGAGTTATATGGATGAAACCACTAGTGAAGGAACGTAAGTAACCTTGACCAGCTAGGGGAATCAACTTTTAGGGTGAAAAACCATTCTATTTGGGAGTATTTGCATATAGATTAGGGTCAAGCTAAATCTTTGCGTTTACTTTATGAAAAGTGGACATTTTTATGTCAACAGAACAAGACAATTTTGTTTGCCACGATGATGGGTGGGGCAAATCATTGCTGATGTTGACCTGTTTGAAACAAGACAATTCAACATTCCAAGAGTTGCTATTAATTACTTGTGACAAGCCATACTGAGACAATAGTCTGTATATCCCAATGGCCTTGTATGCAATAACATATGATTTACGTATATGTAGGATGTTTTCAATCTGTCAAAAAAACACAGTTGTGCGTTCAGTTCATCGGTTCCGAAAAATATGAACTTTCAGCCGGAATCATACGATAACTCAGAATTATGTAAAGCGCGAAATAATATTCTTCTTTCTAACTCAGAACTAACTGACCAGGAGGTGCATAAAGCAACTGAAACTATTGTAAATAAACTAAATAAACTAAATGAATCCGGTCGGTCCATTGAACGGCTTCCCATCTAATCGGTGCTTTGATAAAATTGTTTCTAGTTCGTGAACAACAACATACTGGGAATGCGGAAATGAAACATGGGACTTATCGTGTCCCCGAACTTTTCATTGCGATCATTTTCTCACTCTTTAACTTTTTCTACAGTTTGTGTTTGACAGAATGAAAAAACTGTTCTATGGAGGAATGACCATAACGATTCATAGAGCAGGTAATCGCTAAATCAACGAAATTTCGATGATTTTTTGTTGAATTTAAAGTGGACAATTCGGTACCAACTTTATCTTTATGAAATCATCACTTCAATTTTCGTAGGTATGGGGGCAAATGTCAGTAGTCGGTCACGACGAACGTGAGCCAAGATTTCTCAATTGCCATCTCATAAAGGTAGTTCTGAAGGTATTTTTGTGTAAGGCGTATTACTTAACAACAGTCATTCTCATCGTACTGATAACATGACCTGTTTACTAATTAATCTTAATGAAACCCACAGGAGTAGCCTGCGACCACAACTTTAAAACAGCAGAGCGGTCACTTATTATTCAAAGTGCTAGCTTATCATAGGTTCAACTGAAAATGCACAATATAACCGGTGAATTGCTTATGAACACACAAGATGAAGGTATGGATGATTGACAGTTCTTCGGACAAACATTCTGCACTGTGATTACATCGTATTCAATTTTCTGTTCCTCTGTTATGACCTATTTGATACACCGAAATGTGTATCATAGTAGTCACTGGACAAGAAAGGTGGTCGTAGTGATATGCAGATGGTCCTATCTTCATGTTGTGAGGAGTGTACAGAGAAGTAACCAACTAGCTGGCAACTTTTGTGGAAACTTTACCAAATGCAACTGACTGAGAAATTTCAAAAGATATTTGCTACAGTCTGTGCTCTAAACTTGCTTTATTTTCCATATGAGTGTAGTTGCAGTGAAATTGAAGCAATTCCAGTTATCTGTGGACGACTTACGACAAAATCTGTCACTCTCATCTGATCCATCAGCACAGTCTGGACGACCATTACAGAACAGCTTGGAAGATAGACAACGTCCATCCATGCACTGGAACTCGCCGGGTGGACAAGGTCTCTGCACGTCAACTACGGCAGTCCGATTTCCAACACCAGGGAAAAGACACCTGTAAGTTTGTAAAAATATTTCCATCGATTCGCATTACTTTTCGATGGTAAATACACTTTAACAAGTATGAGTATTGCTTAACACTAATAACAACAGGTGTGATATACCCACTGAACATATGAAAAGGGAAATTTGGCAAACATATTTTTATGATGCCGGTGTATGTAACTGTGTGAAAGGGCGGTACAGTCGAATCGATAACTTTATAGATCTAACTACACAGAAGCTAAGTAACTGGTTAATTAGTTAGTGGTGGTTTGACCGGCCCAATGCAAAGCGCTTGCTAGTTGGATGAACCGCTCGGGCCTGTTATTAATCCAGTCGATTCGACCTTGATGGGAGCGACACTTGAATGACCTCTTAGTAGTATCTCATTGTTGTCTGGTTCTAACTCCATTTTAGGTTTACGCAATTGTGCAGACTTAAAGGTATTTCATTTAGATAGAACACCATTCACAATTGATCGCAACCGTCACATTCCCATAGAGTTTCCAGTCGGCCCCTTACGAAAAGAAGCACTAGACTCGAATTTCGCTCTCACTAGAGCTCGTCAGTAGTGTATATCATCGCCACTGCCGGGAATAGAATTCTGGCCACGCCTTCATGAGGCAATCTTGTTGACCAGTGCGTCAGTGACGTTACATTAGGCACGACCGACTCATCATCGCATGTGAACGTTCAACCACTTTCGCTTGTGAGTAATGATCAGGCTGTTCGATCACCTGCCGTGTCAAATCCAGTCGATGACCCCTTGACTAGGACTTCCCTTTAAGTTGAAGTCACAGAAATCATTATTTTGTTGAGCAATAGTTTGACTACTGATGAATAGTAAGGGATTTTGGTTTTCATATAGATTGAACGGTCGTGCCTAATGTGAGGTCAATGGCGCAGTGGTCAACACGGTTGCCTCATGATAAGTGTGGGCGGAGTTTTAATCCTGACCGTGGCAAGATTATGTACTACTGACGAGCGAAACTCGAGTCTAGTGCTTCTGCTATTCGAAAGGGGTCGATTACAAATTTTGTGGGAACGCGACAGCTGCCAACAAAGTTGAGTGATGTTCAACTTGAAATTAACCAAATCCCTGACTACTCATCAATACTTAGAAGTATTTATCAAGAGCAGTTCTTTTTACTTATATTCCTCTGTTGAACCATTCAAATTTGAGAAATAACTATTCAAAACAGTCAGAAAAGGCTGCAATGAATTTTGTGTAATAAGTTATTTCACCAGTAGAATAAGTTGTTCTAACATGTAGCAACAGTCTCACTGGTTCCTATGTGTGAATCTATTATTTTGTACACAATCCCTCGTAATGTACGATTCAGAGGTGACTTGCCCGAGAGAAGTTGCAGTCAGATTAAACCTAAAGATAGTGTTACACACTCCTTCCCAACATTAGTTGAAAGCTTAGATTAATTGTGGTGATGTGTTTCAGCGTTAACAGCTTGCAAAACGTCACCAATGGAGTCGAGTGCCTGGTTCATTTGACGGAATTCCTATGGGACTACTGAGTGCATAGGTAACCATGTATGAATATAGAAGTTCTTGACTCCCGGCTTGACTTTATAGCTCACCTGATACATCTCACATCGTATAAGAATATGTGGTTTTGTTGCTGACTCGAGTTAGGCCAAAGCTCAGCATATACCATTTAGGTGTCTTTTAAATCAATAATTTCACTATATGGCTCATCAGCAATTAATTATCAGCGCATCTAAGACAACAGATCATCGAAACCTATTATGTAACATATATCAGTAACCTGCGATTATGGTGTCCTCCAAAACGTTTATTGTGCATTCATGTTTATTGAAAATGACAAAATAGACGTAGTTATTAGTGTATTCAGAAGATGCTTTCTGATAAATTGGCCCGATGCAGATTGTACCGCTTACTAGATGAGCTGTTGAACATGATTTACAATTTGCATGTTTATATTCGTACAACAAAAGCTATATTCAACCGCATGTTGAAAAGAGATACCGAATTATGATAGACGCCATGATATTTAAAATTCTACTTAAGATCACAAAAGGGCGCTGATAAGCTGTTAACAACTTCGTTCGTAAAATACTTACATAATAATCAGGTCGTCATCACGCTCGGTTAGTCCATACGGGGAACTAATTTCAATATGTGTTGGTGAAATGTTGATCACGTTAAAACGTGGATCATCGCGAACTGGGCGGCCATCGGAAAACTGTGCTATTGGTCGTAATTGTGAAGTGTGAGAGATACATTCGATCTTGAATGGCTGATACGGTCTGGTACGAACCAATCCAGGCAAAACCTCAACATCAAACGGCAATCCTGGAGGGGAATGTTAATCACACGAGTAGTCATAAAGAAATCCTAAGTCATTTCCGATTCCTTAATATCTGTATTGTAATACAACAACTTAGCACACATAACAACCAACAAACAAAGGTGTATAGAAACATGACATTATTGATTTCCACACTTTTGGTTTTTTAAAGATTGAGAGTAACACGGCATGTGAATACTAACGGCAATACATGTGTCAAGCGATAGGCTCAGTTTCACAATAGCTAAGCAGTATTCAAACTATCACTTCTTACATTGCAAATACTCGAACTCGAATAGCATTTGAAACCGCAAGTAAATACAGTAATGGAGTAATGTTTTTGTAAACCATTGGTTACAATTTCCATCACTAAAGAGTTGACGGCTGTCCAAATCTTGTTTGATCACATCTCTGTCACATGCGTGGGAATATCGAATCCCCCATTTAACAGCAAGTGTCAATCTTGTAGCCCAGGCATTTGTCAGCAAGGTTTGTCCCCAAAATACCTCGTCCTAGCTCACGGCTGACAGAGGTGGATACTTACGTGCCTGCAGCTAACTGTACACCGTTGGCGCGCATCAACTAAGGAAGACCGGCGAAATGTACGCACAGTGTTGACTAACTGTAACAAATGACGAAGTAAAAGTTGAGTAGCATCTATATCCTATTTCAACTGCACTTCTGGCCCACATTCCCGTGACAATCTGTAATGAACCAGGGTTAAACAGGCCGTGTTGTAAGGTCAAACCAGTGAATCGGATTAGCGAACAGAAATTCGGAATCCTACTCGATCAACTCACACTGGATGGAACATTGTAGATCGCATGCAAGTTGCACACTGCCTGTTCCGAATAGATGGCCAGTTTTGAAGGTCAACAGCAAAGAAGCCTGTTATGAACGGACTTAACTAAAGTCCTACTTCTAAATACAAACAAGAGCTCTCCATTCCCCACTGATTATCTTCCAAACACAAGCTGGGTCTAATCAGGCGCTCACAGTATGAACGCAGCAGGTCGTTTCGTTTGCCTAGGTATAAGAATGAGATGCCCAATTGCTCTCTGGCACAGTTTGACGTCCATCGAAAGAGAACCCAACAGGTGGCCATAAGACGAGTCTCCATAAACCATTCTAAAGTATTCGCTACAGCTGACCCTAATCGATTACCACTACCTTAATTATCCGTCGACCTACATGTGGTTTTATTGATCCGATTTAAATGAACAATTACATTCGCTTCTCAGTCGAGCGTTTGCGCACTGTATGTGATCTGAGCCAATCAACTTGGCTACGTTTGTACCCAAAATACCAGGAATTTTCTCGAAGTCCTCAAACGCAGGTCTGGTGAAGAACATAAGCAAACCACGAAAACTATTGACAAGCCGATTGTTTTGAGAATAATCTGAATGAATCGAAAATGGTGTGACTATCAGTACGTTTAGAATGCTGTTGTCAAACTTTTAAACTGTTACTTTGAAGCATACGGCGTCAGCAATTCATACAAATAACAAATGGCCTGTTTGCCAATTTTACCTCGAAGACATACTACCTGGTACTAGGTTTAATTAATCCAGGTTAAATTCTGGATAAAACTGATAAAACTCATTAAGTGTCACCGTCACCACAAGGCGTCACTCCCTAATGAGCAGTATTTAAGTGGAAACTACTTTGCATTTTGTATGAAGCAACCCATTAACTTCACTAATGTTTCATAGCCCTTGACGGCGTGATATACGATCACTCGGTTGCTGATCACAAAAACATGTCGCCTAAATTGTTTTCACTTGATCTGTTCTATTCCCTGAGCAATCAAGTTATTCATCGATTATTGGAACACGTGTATATTTTCTGAGCTGCCTCTTCAACAATGGCGCTGATAACCAATTAGCGGTTGACATATGAACAGAGAACTGTAATGCATATGGGCTAACTTACCACAGCCTATTTCATCTGATCCATCCGCACAGTCCCGTCGACCGTTACAACGTTTATTCGGGGGTATACATTCACCCGTACCACATCTGTAATCCGAGACCGCACATCGCGTGTCTGCGTATTTTAGGAGGAAAAATGCAAGAAAATAGAATGGCTCTTAAAGGCTCCAGTGAAACGGTTTCTCGGCATACATATCCTGGATCAGTCACGTGAAGCTTGCCCAGTTAAAATTTTCTCACCCATAGCTGTTTTAATTCTTACGTTTGGAAATTTCTGCAGATTCGCTCAGATCTTCTAGCCTTTCGGAATTGTTGCAAACCTTATCAATCAAAAACACATTCATAGAGAACCACAACTTGCCCTTGTATCTCTACCTGTCAACTGTGATCGAAACAACATCCGCAGCATTGTCCACAAATTAAGTATTTCACAAAAATAGGCCCATCTGCAGTCGATTTTCGAAGATTCATCGTCCGGGAAACTTACGTCTGCACTGATTTATTGTGGGACAAAATGCCCAAATAACACACACTTGAATTACTAACTACAAATTTCAGCACCTACAGTTTCTGTAGTATAGTATGTAATCTAAGCCCACCGGATGCACATGAACGGTTGATAACCACGGAAAACCCGACAGCGTGTTTCCGGCGCCTTTTGATCACTCATCACATATTACCTGTCAAGAAAATGGTGTAGTGAACAAGCTCGTTTTCGGTTATTCATCATCAGGCTGGTTTGAATCCAGCCGAAGCCTTGACTTTTCACAACTGGGCATCGTCTAAAATCATGAATCTGCCAAACCACTTGTTGGTAATACAATTTCTACGCTCAGCAGTGATATTGGTGGATTCTAGCGTGAACTGTTCCAGAAATCCTGCCGGGGCAGTCGATCGCCTGGATAATTTGGTGGATTCCATAGGAAACAGTGGGAGGGGTGGGTTATCGAGTCCAAATTTGAAATTTTCGAGCTCATGCCGTGACTTCGTAGCTCAGCTGGTAGGGCGTCTGCCGCATTGAGGCATAGTGTTTCTGTTGCTGATTCGAATCCAGCCGCAGCATTGACTCTTCACAATTGGGTTTCATCTAAAATCATAAACCTGTCAAACTACTTATTAGTAATATAACTGCATAACATTTATATGAAACAAAGTAGTCAGGTAGAAACGACCAAAAACAAATAGCAAGTTCGAGTGAGGTCAGACGCGTTATGGGAAGACACGAAGACAACGTGTTGATACGATTACATCACAAGTATGAAGCAACTGGAACCAAAAATGGCTATCCAGAGCGCTTTGTTGACAAGACTATGTAACGTCTTGAGAAACAGGAGTAGTTTAACCGAGCGGAAAAGAAAGCAATATTTATCTCATTACTATTCAACGGGGACACGCTTACCGAAGTAAACTGTTATCAACAGAACATTCTATGCTGCCAACTTACGTGTCCGTTTCAACTCTACTCTAGCTTTGTGTTTACGGTAAAAAGATAAAGTGCCCATTTCTGCGGCTTCTTTTTGTGTAAACTCACTTACTTGTTTCTGTGGAACTAGTTACTTTGGTCGCACGACCAGGTGCTTATCTGAACGTATCCGTGAGCATCATCCAGCCTGGATCAGTGGCGGCGTCACCAAGACAATTAACAGCCCAATTGTTGCACACCATTCTTGTGTGCACAAAAGTGCTTTGTACAGAAGTTGGAGTTGCCATAGCCTACCACCCACACCACGATCGATCAAAGCGTCACGGTTCCATTTGGGTCAGAATTGTGATGTAATCGTATCAACACGTTGTCTCCGTGTCTGCCTATAACGCGTTTGACCTCACTCGAACTTGCTATTTGTTTTTGTTCGTTTCGCCCTGACAACTCTGTTTCATATAAATGTTACGTAATTAATCTGATGGTGAACAACCGAAAATGAGCTTGTTCGCTGCACCGTTGTCGTGACGGCTACCCTAGGGATTTTTAAGCATTTGAAACATATTACTCATTTACTCATAGTAGCTTAACTTACATGCCTAAACGTGAATAAAAGTGCTTCGAGTGATATGCCAGTTTGGGGACCACCGTCAAACACTTAACGTTTAACTTCCACCCATTACTTTGGGTCTATCTATTATATAATGCGCACGTGCAGGTGGACGGACAACTGTGCGCGCGATTGCCATAAACTAATTTCATTAACTATAAAGATGATCCAGTAACTATTAAATGCAATGGTGGGTATGTCTGTACACTTCACCATCTAGTGATTACCATCGAACCCAGAAAAACCATCAAAAACTACTCACAACAATGTGGTGGTTGTTCGTCCGATCCATCAGCGCAGTCCACACGACCGTTACAAAAGTGGTCACGTGAAAGACATGTGCCATCCCGACACATCATGTCAGCTGGACCACAAGGAGAATCAACCACCACTCTGGCTTCAGCCGACTCGCCCGTAGGGTAGAAGCATCTGCTCGTAGGGAGATAATCATGAGTATTGTAAGAGAATGCAATATAACTTCCATCACCAAAACCCATTCAACAGAGGCTCAGGTAAAAATGTGGTTAAAAAATTATAACGTGATTGGCCTTGAATTCATCGCTCTTTTACACCATTTACGTGGTGAACGTGATATAGTACAATGGGTTAGATGGTAAACCCAGCCCGAATGCGAAGTTTCTGAGCTCCCCATATGGCGTCATAATTCAGCTGGTAGCATAGTTGTCGCGTCTGGTTATGCTGTTTTGGCCACTGATTCCAATCCATTTGAAGTCGAGATTTTTTACGGTTAATTTTCTCGCGAAATGGCAACGTATAAAATATGTGATTATGATATGGACGAACTTGAGCAAATACCTTAATTCAACAGACACATGTATACTTCTTGCTCTCGACTTGCTTCAATCCGGCATGCGTTAATTTTCTTCTCAATATAATGACACGACTAGAACGTTGTTGATAAGGTGACTGGACGACCTAAGACTGGATCAAGTGAAGACCAATGACCAGCATAAAGAGGTGTATGGTGAAACAAATGGACTACTGGTGAGTAAGAGGAGATTTTGGTTTCCATATAAACTGAACATCCTCTACAATTAACCACAGCTGTCGCATCCCCATAGACTTTCCAGTCCACCCATTTTGAAAGGAAGCACTATACTCATGAAGGCGTGGCCGTAGTTTAGCCCTGGCCGTCGAAAGGATATGCACTATTGATGAGGTCTAACAAGAGCAAAACTCTAGTCTAGTGTCACTGTCCGAAAGAAGGCGATTGGAAATTGTATGGGAATGCGACAGATGCGAGCAATTGCGTGACGTTTAATTTGTATAAAAACAAATTGCTTCGTTTGATCCGGACGAAATGAATTATGCTCTAGGGATCGTGGGTAAAAGTGAAACAAACCTGGAGCGCTAACATTAGACTTTACAAACTGTTTGCTTTAGAAGAACACGCATATTACACATCTACCTAGTTAACATACATGTTAATAAAACTTGGCGAACCAAATCGGCGACAGTCGTTTAAAGATTATAAGTATATCTACCCGAAAAACTTCAGATCGGCGGTACAACCGTATAATAAATACAGAAGAGAAGGTGACAGTATCACTCCCTGGTTGTGCGATATATCGTTTGTGTTACTGGCTTAATCGGTACTCAATATAAGCAAAATAACTTTACTGTCCTCCGGACAATGTAAGGCTGTGATGACCATACATATATAAGATACTTGTGAAGTGGGTTTCGTTCAGGACGTGGACGACTAAAGTGTAGCTTCAAAAAATGAAAATTTATTGCCTGTATACTTTCGCTAAAATATTGCCCTCATCGCCGCAATTCCACAGATGGCTACTGCAAGCGTCTCTCACTCTCATACTTCTAAACAGTTTGTTGGACTTGAACCGACGACAGAAGTGGCATATGGAGATACGGCAGGCGCTACACCAGCCGGTTTCAACGTGAATCGTATGAGATATTCTTCCATAGTACAGTTAGTCCGAATGTGTTTTCAGTTCTCTGCATGGCATCATCTGTCGCTTGATACAGGGCCTGTTATGTAGAAGTATGTCACTCTTGTTGTTGTTTTAACTCAAGGCGAAGCTCAGATTTTTAAAATTTGGCTTTTAAAACGGGTATTTCGCTCGGCATATGCAAACTGAACATTAAACCAACCTACAACAACTAGCAAGGACTATTAAGTTTTAATCTTCCCAAAAGTGGTCAAACTGAAAGACGTTCACCAAACTAATGATCTCATAAATTCTGTTGATTCTGGTCAAAATCAAACAAATTTCTGTTCGGATTACTATTACGATAGCAAAAACCCCGACCACCGAACCTTCATACTTGGCCCCACGACGTTACAACCGCGCTACTTGACCACAACCGACGACTTACACAACTTCAGTTCCAACTACTCCTATACCTATACCCCATTGATCGAACTATCCTACTGCATGTCATTTATATACGCTCCCATGTGTTTAGTACATTAGATACTGGCCAAACATTTTCCAAATTGTTATACGCAATATACTCTGAATTCATACTGCGAACTCCGACTTGAACTCTCCTTTGTGTCTATTCTTTACAGCCTACTCGAATTTTTACGTCACTACATTATTGACTAAGACTTGCTGACAGTTAGATTTCCTGCTGAGTGTTCACTTGGCCTTCAATATTCTGTCTTTTACTGCCCAAATTAAGAGGCTTACAGCTGCCCGGATAGACTATGTTTAGCTGTGGATCCTGACTGATTCTACAAATTTCTTTTGCTGTCCGTTGTCATGTAATTTGTCTGTTTTACGCATTCACTATTCAACAGTCTTAAACCACACTGGCCTGAAGATAAGGAGAATTTTGAGATAGATTTCCTAACTCGTGCTGGTCTACCCAACCCAACTATAATCTAGATTACTATTAATAAGGAAAATGTAAACGCAGACAACTAAGGAGAAAGTGTCTTTTACGACCTATCGGTACTATCTAGATGGCCCATGTAAGAGTCAGAACAAAGTAGTTTATCCCAATGGAACTAACGGGAGCTACTTTTTAACATTACAGTGAAATCTGATCGCGGTATCGTGTGAATAAGGTGTTTAGCGGATTATTCAAACCGGTTGAGTACCAGGCATCTTTGAAAGAACTACACACTATCAACACCAGATGGTCGGACACTACACAAACTTCACTTGGGATAACTAGTAGTTCATACGATACCAAAACAAGAAACTCAAGGTCATCTGTTATGCCGCGCTTCGTTCAAACATGTCATCATAACAAACCTGTGAAACCGCTGCTATAGAACACCACCCCACATTGATTGAACAACAACGATTAGCGTCGAGATATTAGACGACACTGATTCGGACCAGCAACGTGCTAAAGTTATGACAACTTGACCTTCACATTTGATTCGTCCAGCTGATGCTGTCTTCTGTTGTAACCTGAGTTGTTTTTATAAAGTAGTTCACAATGTCAAA
Organism: Paragonimus skrjabini miyazakii; assembly: GCA_014338405.1. Classification (NCBI taxonomy): domain Eukaryota; kingdom Metazoa; phylum Platyhelminthes; class Trematoda; order Plagiorchiida; family Troglotrematidae; genus Paragonimus; species Paragonimus skrjabini miyazakii. Next base: position 149,757 of record JTDE01000337.1, read on the forward strand.
ACGAACTGTTAATTACTAATAACGAACCGTTCAACCTCGTTTCCGAACGGAAGGTGAGGGATTCTGAGCCATCCGTTTTGCGTGAATTCACGCAACAGTCGAGCGTCCACTTCATTTCATTGAAGTGTATAAAACTAACATCAGAGTCTTACACCAGTATGATTTACCACACTATCCCTGTAGGTCACAACGTCAAATAAATGATGAAAAATAGTTTGCCAATTTTAAGTCACTACTTGGGTTTTGCAGTTTATAAGAACGACAAAACCTTGCTGAGTCACTCAGCATACTGAATGCAAATTACAATGTCGTATACCTCATAGCAAACCAACGCAACCTGGTTAAGAAAGCTAGTGACGATACCGCGTAAATGCGAACAAAAGTAGTCATGGGAGTAGTAGAACTGCTGGACATCACAAACTTCAAAACTGGAGTACTTATGCCAAAACAAGCATCTGGATAATAACGTTAGGGCTAATGGTACGTAACTGGTAAGTAGTTTCTGGGTTTTCACAGACACTGTCGTCTTTCTTTCAAGTAAGTTATGCTTCTTTTAATTAATTTTAGGTAGTGTCAACACAGTTTTGTCCGAAGCGAATATCGAGGATGATTTAGGCCAGAGCATCAAACGGATGCTTGGACAAAGTAGGACTGAATTTAGTTACGCTAGATAAGTCAGAAGTGATATAGTAAAGTAAGTGCTTACATGATTACCATATTCGAGTCCTGTTCTGTCACCGTATCCAATCGGGCTACGACCCGCTCCAAAGATGGCCTGAAAACGTGAAAGCGATCCAACTGCCCTAATAAGGTTCCATTGCTGACGCGAAGTTCTGGACGAGTTCCTGTACGGCCGGAAAAACACTCAATATCAAGACTCTCGTATGGATGAACAACAGGTCTTTCTGGACGAATGGTGGGACCAATAACTAGGTGGGGGAAAACAAGTGAAGAAAGCGACCAAATATGTGAATAAAAAAGCAAAACCAGGAATAAACAGAAGACCAAGCAAGCGAAAAATTAATCGTGAAGAAAAACGCACAAAGTCAACGAATAGGAAAAAAGAAGATAAAAAGACTAATATTACGATAAACACAAAAAAGGAAAAAACACCAAAAGTAACCAAGTGGAGCAGAGAGAAAAATCTAACAGAGTTAAATTAGCGGAACAAATGAGAGAAAACAAAGCGACGAAAAACCGAAAACAAAAACTAGGAAGCAGAAAGAAAAAAGAACAAGGACAAAAGGGAGAACAAAAAACGGACAAAACCGGACTAACCAACATCAAATCTCGATTAGCCACAATAAAACTACTCGACCACCAAGATTGCACATGTGTAACCGATTCCCACTCCTGCCGTCGACAGACATGTACATATGCATTAGTCCGCAGTCGCCAAAAGCCCACCGGAACTCAGTCTAATACCATCGATACGCAGCCGCGTTTACATAGGACATCATACAACACAGCCTCTTTCCAAAGTCACGTTGCGGAAACGCACACGCAACTGTTTACACAGTAAGTACACTGATGGACAACCGTCTTCTCCCATAACACTTCTATGCTGACTGCAAAATACGTTGTCCGTCCGTGTCTCAACATCCCTTCTCCCATAATCACGGTCAACGTAGCATGTGGCGCCGCAGCTAGTGGGCATCAGCTCAATCATTGGCCACTCTTTGGCCTGCAACGCCAGCGTCAATCAGCCATGACGTCTGATTGCAGAAGGAGAGAGATTGTACACAAGCAGATCATGCGAGCAGCATCGCTTCCTCCAATCAGACAGCACAAAACGTGCATCTCACGTGGACCGATTTATCGCAACCTGACTCGTCGGAATCGTCACGACAATCATGTCTGCCGTCACAGTGTTGCCGCGAGGCTATGCACTCGCCACCCCAGCACGTATATCCACTTATGCGGCATCACGATATAGAAAGCGTGCCCGGGCCGGCGCACAGACCGGGAGACCTGGTAGAAGAGGATTGAAATAAGCTGCGTTCAAACCACGGAAAGGCACGCATGCACTCGTAGGCAAACATCCACACCCTTT
>JTDE01000337.1:152178-166084 GCA_014338405.1 Paragonimus skrjabini miyazakii
TCTAATGAGAGCGAAACTCGAGTCTAGTGCTTCTGCTGTTTGAAAGGGGCCGACTGGATAGTCTATGGGAATGCGACAGCTGCGATCAATTGTGGGTGATGTTCAACTTGAAAATTAGCCAAATCCCCGACTACTCATCAGTACTCCACACCGTTGTTGGTCCAAGCCACCCATATTGACACGGACGGCAGCCTCGCGATAACTGTGCACATGCACTGCTGGAACAATTACACCCACAGTGGGAAGATCAAGCACTGTCACATCACGATTGACAGACAGATCGCGCAAATCACACCACCGATTGACAAACGATTGTCCAGTTTCTAGCAGACGAATGGGTAGACAACAGGGTTAGCGTGTGAGCAGTCCTAAACGATGCGTCGACTTCCAGTTTAGGATCATAAGCCTGTCGTCAGTTCGCAATAACTATACCGGTCCAATGTATTTTGGATGCACGCACGGGGAACTGAACGAACAACTCTAGTCGCTGGTATCCAAATGCCGAATACTGTGGTCACTTCATCCGGCTCAGTATGCGTCTGTACATAACACGTAACACAAACACGCACAACTTGTGTCGAATTTCGAAGTTCAGTCGTGTGAAACTCCGACCCAACCCTATTCCTCCCAAACGTTTATCCTTGTATATTCTACCGCCCCCGTTTCTGATCGTTAATTAGCCTTAACCTATATGTTTTGTTTTGTCGCGTCAATTGACAGTTGTGCGAATAGCCACTTGTCGCCTTTTGTACTTTGCTTGAGTGGTGAATGCATCACCCTTTTGGAGCTCGGCTCGTCCCTGTTGTTTTTTGAACTTGTTGACTGCTCGAAAGAACTCTGTTGGGTATGAATGTCACATTATGTGCTTACAGTTCATCTTTAGCCTAGTTGGCATCAAATTGTAATTATCCCCCGGAAACGATCTGTCAATCGTAACTGTTGATGTTGTCTACTTATTAACTTTGATTATTTGTTCAGTAGTACCGTGGCATTGTGAACCAATCTTGTTTTGACCGTTTGGGATCGTTGGTTTATTGCTACGCGTTGCTCAACGTCTTCCCGGAAGATCGTACATTACTCAACATTGATCTTCAGCCTGCTTTCCTGTTGATGATGTCTGACATTTGCAAGAAACAATCTATACTGGAAGGCCAATTGAAGTCATTCGAGCAAGTCAAAGGTGCTATTGATTCTGTCTCATGCTCTGGTTCCCGTGTTAGCTTTAACAGTCGTAAGAATGTTCAGGATAGATCTGCGTCGTTACGAGCTGAATTGAAAGAAAGACAGCTTAAGGAAGAAGTTACACTACAGATGGTTTTACTTCGAGCTAAGTCAGAAGTAGAGGATGCTAGGTTAAACGCTATGCTAGCCGATGAGGATGAAGATATCCATAATAGGCATGTGAAAGCAGAAAACAGAGATGATAGAAGTGAGCGAGACGCCCACATGCATAAGTTTCTCGATGACTTTGGGACACGTTTGAATCCGATGACTGTCCGCACTGCAGAGCCAGTACCGACTAGGTCTGGTGCAGAAGTAGGCTCCGTACTAGCTCCACTGTCTGCAAGCTTGGCACTGCCAAAAGTGGAACTTGGTTTCTTTGATGGCAACTTCATGACGTATTGGAAATTTGTGCGATAGTTCGAGAGCTACGTGGAATCTAAAGTGTCGGATGATGGTCAGAGGCTCCTTTACCTGATGTATTAATGTACAGGTCGAGCTAGGGAGTCGAGAGATGAGTGCGTCATGCTAGAACCCAGTACTGGCTATCGCAAAGCACGGCAGTTGCTAAAAGAACTTTACGGACAGCCATATTTTGTTGCTAGATCTCTGATAGATGGGTTGCTGCCCAACGGCAAGTGTGTGGGCAACAGCGTTGAAGATTTGTCACAACTGTCCATACGAATGCAGAACTGTTCTATTGCACTGGGTCAAATGAACTATATGGCCGATCTCAACCCGGTGACAGCATCGTGAGAGCCTTATCCTTGCATTTACAGCAGAAAATGCGGATCACATTTTTAGCATGGCGCGAGAACCGTCCTTTAACGAACTGACCGAGTTTATCTCGCGTTGTGCGAGATGGGAGAGTTTGCGACGACCTGGATGTTGTTTTGTTTACCTTGCGTTGTATCACCGGGCCTCAGACTGCAGGGTTAAGTCGCGCTGTGGCGTGGACGGCTGTGGTGGGCGTCTTCATAGTCTGCTACATTTCACTCACACAGAGCCCGTGGCTGACGAAGGCAATATACATCAGGGTACCTACAATATGGCTAGCACCGTTGAAGGGCGCACAAGATTAGGTATAGTGCCGGTGAAACTTGACTCGATAAATGGTTCAGTGTCAACGTATGCATTCTTAAACCCTGGATCGGACACTACTTTAGTGAAAGAGAAACTACCTGAACGTATCGGTGTCACAGGCTCAGTCCACTCTATCAGTCACAACTGTGAATGAGTCAACCACCAACGGTTGCAAAAATGTCCGACTGAGAATCGTTTCCCTGGATGGGTGAGAGACGGTTGACGTAAACAATGCTTATTCAGTGACAGATCTACCCATACGACCCGTGTCGTCGATAAAGGAGGAGGCCCGAAGATGGTCACACTTGAGGGATCTTCCGTTCGAGGAGATACACGATGCAGAAGTGACCATTCTTGTCGGCTGTGACGTGCCCGAGGCTCACTGGGTCATGGACCAGAAACTTGAAAAGCGCGGGTAACCCTACGCAGTCAAATCATTACTTGGTTGGGTTCTTAGCGGCCCGCTCCAAAGAAAGCCACGAGAGATTGTCTCGATAAACTGCACCTGTCATGATGAAACTGGTCCGACAGATATGATCACCGGGTTGTACAATAATGAGTCTAGTGATACCACGACATCCGCATCCTCCCTTTCACATGAAGACCTCGCAGCCCTGTTGATTATGCATAAATCAATGAAGCTAGTCAGTCGGCACTATGAAGTTCCCCCTCTATGGCGGCGTGAGACTATGCTTTTGGGCAATAATTGAGCGTTGGCGTCGCGCAGATTATCATGCCTGCGCAAAAGATCGCTACGGGACGAAGCCTTGCGTTTGCAATGTGGCGGGGTCATTAGCAGACAGATTGGCAAAGGTTACGTGGAAGAAGTTCCTGAACGCCAAATTGAGACAACTTGCCGCGAACGGTGGTTACCACATCATCTCGTGGTGAACCCTAAAAATTCGGGCAAACTACGAGTTGTCTTTGAGTGTGTGGCTAAGTTTCATGGTCACTCGCTGAACGATAAACTTTATCAGGGGCCGGATATGACCGCTACTCTGGTAGGTGTGTTACTTAGGTTTCATGCAAAACCTATTGCCGTTGCAGCATACATTGAGGAAATATTCTTGCAAGTGGGAAAGCCCGAAAAGGATCACGGAGCGTTCCGCTTCCTTTGGTGGGCGAATGGCAATTTGGATATGTGTCCTACGGAGTATCAAATGAAAGTTCATCCATTCAGAGCTAAGTCCTCCCCGTTCTGCGCTAATTTTGCCATACAACAAACAGCCGGCGATCATGGTTATCTTTTTGATGACGTGAAAAACAGAACAACAAAGAATTATTTCTACGTTGACGACTGCCTCATGTCACTGCGAGATATTGGTGTCCCCAAGCGGTCTGTGAAGCAAGTTTGTGGTCTGCTTCTGAAAGGAGGTTTTCGACTGAGGAAGTGGGTCTCGAACAATCGTGGAGTGTTGAACACTATTCCTCCCTCAGAGCGCGCTGAGCCTTTGCGTGAAATCCGGATTGAACCCTTACCGCTTGAACCTACCTTGGGTGTCCAGTGGGATGCAGAATCCGATTGTTTTTTGTCAAGTTTCTCCCCACCAGGCAAACCGATCACCAGAAGAGGCCTGCTGTCATGTCTGTCCACTTTATACGACCCCCTAGGGTTTGTTTTGCCATGGTTAATGTCAGGAAAACGCTTACATTAGATTGGCAAGCCAGGACTTAGCCTTCGTACGCACAACAGGTTGTATACAACTAACACCATGCTCCCCAAAAACACAAACACAAACCCAGGTGTTGGTACCAACAACCGACTTGTCAGCTTTTTGGATCTGCTGTTATGGTGGGCGGTCTTAGTGTTGCTGGGATGTATTCTGTGAACTCGATGGTGGTTTCAGGTTATAAGCACTTTTTCCATTATTTTCACCTTTCGGCAGATCTGTGTACACGGCCGACTGGGTTAAATATATTGATTTATGCTTCTTCGTCTGTTTCAGATTTCGGCGCTACATTTTCTTCGCGCTTTGCTGGAGAAAATGAAGTATTTTGCGATACAATTTTTTGGGTTGCGATCTCTGGCAACTCCACGTGTCTTCCTATGGACAATGTTGCTTTCCTGCGCAAAGATAAATCTGGGATTATATTTCCTTGTCTGAGGGCTACATGATGCATCAGTGAGTGCATGCATGCCAATGTGGATCGTGTATCAACAGGTACCAGACCGCATTACTAATGAACTCCCATTCGAAATAGTCCATAACTTTCCTTGTCAACAATCTCACGACGAAACTTTCCGTCCGAGCCATACAAAAGTTATTCAGCTCGGAGGTCATCGCAACTGAAACTATGGTTCTACAGTGCTGAGTGTCACGCCCAGAGGTCTACATTCCGGTTGAGCGGCTGAATGTCGGGTTAAGACCGCGAAGATTACCATCGGTTCTGCTAAACTGAAGTAGTGTCCGCCCTTGATACCTTCGCACTCAGCTTTCTAATACAATACCGAGTTCCGCCATATCACTTTTCAGCGAAGAACTCATGAAAAATTACCCATTGACTGATCAGGATCCCTGGTGCAACAAACTAACCGAGATGTTATGCGGCTTATCTGTACAATCTTGGCCAGTCACAAGATCAGGTATATACAAAGTCAACAAAATAATGTTAACGTGAAATATATTTCATATGCTATATTTGGGATCTTCGAATACTAACTTTTTTCGAGCACAATTCCTACCCTTAATTACCGCTATTCCACTTGAATCAGTTTCGAACAGCTCTAGGTGAGCAGTTCAATCAGTTCTAGTTTAGTTTGCCATCAAATAATTTCGTAGTATTTCGCAGGACAATTAGTGCGATAAGCTCTAACAATGCGCACAACCTCACACACATAACGACACATCATGGCATCGACAACAGCTCCATGACGCAACTTACCACATTCAAGCTCTGTCAGCCAATTGGTGTCAATGAGCTATTGCAGCCCGATCAGGCCTTACGCGGTCAATGACGTGCATGGACCATGTGTGCAGCATGGTCATAAAGGGAGCATGAAAACCACAAATCTTCACCGCTTACCACAATCCATCTCGTCTGATCTGTCGTTGCAATCCGGACGTCCATTGCACCTCAGCCGCGCATCCACACACTCTCCGGATCCACATGCGAACTGACCAGGTTGGCAACGAGCGTCTGTAGATGCATGTAGGATAGTCGATGAAATTCAATTCACTACGTAATATTCGTTTTACTGTACACCGCATTCCTCTAACTTGATGATGTTTTTAACGTCACTAACAAGTGGTTCGGCGGATTTGTTAACTAAGAATAGACCTAACTGTGAAGTATCGGAGTTTCGGCTGGGTTCGAACCAACAACAAAAACAGTATGCCTGAACACGGCGAGCGCTCTATCAGTTGAGCTACGAATCCACGCCTAGGGCACTGAACTTTCACACTTGGGCTGAGTTACTTAACCGTCCTATTGTCTCAGGGAATTCAGCAAACTATTTGGACGATTGAGTGTCTGGCAGGATTTCTCAAGTAGTTGACGCTGGAATACAACAACGCCTTGGTCGAAAAGTGATATTTTTTATGGTTACATTAATTCGTTTTTCACGTTTCTCATAAATTACGTTCATTTTTTAGCCACCTGTGTGTTAAGATTTTCAAAACGTTTTTGTGGAAATGTATGGCTTGACTTACAACAACGTGGTGGGCTCTCGTCTGATCCATCGGCGCAGTCTCTACGACCGTCACAGAATCTTGTCCGCGGTATACATCTGCCATCACGACACATATACTCTCCAGGTGCACAGGGGGATTCAATGTGTATTTCAACTTCGACGAATTCGCCGGTTCGATAAAGACATCTAAGGAATTGGTTGAAATAGAGAGAACACCACTACTACATCAGATAATGTCTTTCTGGTTAAGAATTGCGAGGAAAAGTATTCTAAAACTGGTTGGGAATCGGTTGTAAACTTTCTGATAACCAAGCTAGCTTGAATTTTTTGATGAGGCAACCATTTTCCGTGTTAACATGCGACAGTTCTTTTTTGGTATCTTACAGTTTTGTTTTTCATATGTAAATATATATATATATATGTACACGGGGATGGTAACCAAGTAAAAACATGTTGGTTTTATTATGAACTATGCATATTGCTACCTCGTATTTTCGTAACCTCACCGGCTCTTTGCGTTATTTTCTATTACTTTACTGAAACGTTTAAACGAACATTACTCTTAGACATGTTTCTATACAGTTACGCAGATCTGTTCATATCTTGTTCACAACCTCTTTTACCAAACTAATCCCTCATGTTTAGATGTGACGGTAAGCCGGTCAACAAAAGTTGTAAATTTCATTTTCCACTATGATTTGTTGGACCGTCCCAGGTGGTCTAAATCGACATCCTCGTCGCGAAATGGTTAATATTTCTTCCCAGTAGACCGAAACAACAAATATAAGTTGCTGCAACACTCCTACCCGAACGCATTTCCGTTAACTATGATCAATTCGTTTCTCCGTTCACACAGACCGCCCTGACTATACTGTCAAAATCTCTGTCACCTTGAACAGCTGGATGATTGGGCCTATGACAGGACGGCTTTGCGTCATTCTAACTAATTCCCACGCCTTGTAAATCCGCATCCGAGGAGCTCTGACTTCCGTATCTAAATAATTTGCAATAACTGTTTCAGATAAGTTATCACCGGTGATCAGTTGCCATAAAACGGATCCTGGTGATGAATTGCCCATTTGTTTGAGCCAAAGCCGAACATCTGAGCGGTGCGCACTCTATTTGCTATCCCAGTGTTGCCACTTGAGAGCCACTTGAGAGCCCAAACGCTCAGTCGCAATCACAGTGCCTACTGTTGTTAACATAGATGGGTTCCTCGATAGGTCTACCCGAAAAAACTGTTTTCGTGTGGACATTCGTAAATCATCCAGAATTTGTGTGTTATTTTAGCAGGTTTTTGGGCCCTGTGTAGGTAGGAAAGTATATTACTAGTGAACAGTCGGAGATTTGGTTAATTTCAAGTTGAACTTCATTCACACAATAAAGATGCGCACTACTAACGATCTTTAACAAGTGCGAAACTTGAGTCTAATGCTTCTTTTTGAAACAGATTGGTTTGAAAGTTTATTTGAATGCAAAGGCTATAATCAAATATGAGTGAAGTTCAACATGAAAGTTCACCAAACTATGGAAAATAATGAAAACTATACAGTATGCAAAATTACATTTTCAATACTAATAATTAACTATCGATTTACTACAGTGTTGGCCGACAAACAAGAGAAACCTAAGGCAATGTAGATAGTCATTTGACCAAATAGTTTGTTAAACCGATACAGTAAATAACTTCGGACCATAGTGTGCATAATAAACAAAATGAAATACGAATTACGACAAATTCGAGAGATATTGCGCCAGAATGGATATGCAGAAAGATGTATAGAAAAAAATATGAAATGCAAAGATGCTCAGCCAGCAATGGAAACAGTAGCGTAAAAGCCGATTCTTGTCAGTGTGACATTTAAAGATGATGCAGCTGTTGGATTGATCAGTCACAGGCTGACAAATGCACTGGCCAAGACATACAATGCCGCACGAATGATCATCTCATTCAAGAGATGAACGGTGTGGTTGTCACATGCCAAAGATAGTTTGCCTAAGTTTTCTTCGTCATTTTGTATTTACTCTCTCACCTGCTGTTACCAAGCAGGTTACGTTGGGAAAACCACTCGGCGACTGTCGGACAGGATCCGTGATCACCTTCCCAAATGGCTACAGAACGGTATAATGAAACCAATCTCAAGTGCCATCGGGTGGCATCTGATCGACACAGGTCATCAAATCAAACCCGACAGAGCGTTCAAAATTATCTACAGAATGCCCCACGTTCATTCCCGAGTTGTCATGGGGAGACTGTTGTCTACGGCAGAGGCGATCGTTATCAAACTCTACAACCCCAACTGTGCGCTCAAAAGAAATTCGTCCAGACCCTATTCCTCCCGTGGCCAACCACGTGTAAACCGACGAGTAGTGGGGGATTTTGATTTTCATACAGATTGAACAAGACCCACAACTGATCGCAGCTGTCGCATTCCCATAGACTATCCAGTCGGCCCCTTTCGAAAAGAAGCACTAGACTCAAGTTTCGCTCTCATTAGTGCTCGTCAGTAGTGCATATCATCGCCACTGCCGGGACTTGAACCACGGACACGTTGTTCATGAGGCAACCGTGTTTATCACTGCGCCACTGACCTCACCTTAGGCACGACCGAATTATCATATATGAACACTCAACCACTTTCGCTTGTGAGTAATGATCAGGTTGCCCGATCGCCTCAACTTGGAGAGAAGTCCTAGTCGAGGGGTCATCGATTGGAGTTAACAGAGATTAACTGTGCCTCCTCTCGAGGCGATCGGGCTACCTGATCATTACGCACAAGCGAAAGTGGTAGAGTGTTCACATATGATAATTTGGTCGTGCCTAATGTGAGGCCAATGGCGCAGTGGTAAGCACGATTGTCCACCCAGTGTGCATAATGAACAAAATGACATAGGATTCAGAAGATTACACTCCCCGATATTTGGACATGTGGTTACAGAGATGGCTTATACACTGTAGGAAAACAAATGCACAGAGTGATAATCACTGGTCAGACAACGATCTCCAACTTGCTCACATGTCGTTAGTTTGGATGAATATTAACAAATTACGAATCAGTGACATTAACGTCTCTTCAAAAGCAATGTTCATATGACTGTAGTGAACAACAGTTTCTGATGGCAGTCCGTTAGGTTGAAAGTTCGAACCTCATGACGGGTTCATGCAAACATAAAACTGACCAAGGCTTGGTGTTTCTGTGGGACGTAGTGTCAGGAACGAAATATTCCCCATTAAAGTTATAGTTCAAGAAGAAGTGCACTTATCAAATAAACATTTTGAGACAAGAAAATTTTTGGCATTAGGTAGCTGTCTTGTTGAAAAATATCTTATAGTATTATGTAGGATACATTTTTGGTTATTCGAAGTAGCGTGAATCCATATCCAGGACGAAGCAGTACTGTAGTCATGCAACAGAAAATCTCATTTTAATTACGTATTGGCCAAGAGATAGAGCATTAAAGTACATGGACAATCTTCACACGTCGCTTTAGGACAGTACTTTATTAAAGCAGGCCGATAAATCTAATGTTGGACTACTCAAAACCACTTTACCCCTGAACTACTCTAAACCAAGGCCCATCGAGATAAGTGAGCGATGTTTTTCAGGTACAGTCAGTCAAAAATGTGAAGGCGCAGAAGATAGCAAAGCTTTCATTTTGGAATCTAAATATGTAAAATTAGTGACTTGGGTGACGTAGTTGTAACAGGGGTTGCATGCCTCTATGTCAAAACACAAAAAAAGCACAGCAACTTCGACGAATCGTTTGCAGCTTCTCAAAAACATAACTAACTGAATGACGTTTCTTAAAAAATACTCGTCATCATATTGCATACTTCAACTTGGTGCTCAGCCCAGATGAAAAAGAAACAACGACTACAATGTTGTCATTCCTGGGTTTTAATTATCACCATTTGGTACTTGTTTACACTAAGACAATCTAACGGTATTTCAGCCCATTTGTAATCACAATAATGTACAGTAACAACTATTGGAATGTGCGACGCTAATTAATCCGTTTTACTCTCTTTTATACAAAACCATACTTATATACCAATGCTATTCACCTGAATGTATTACCTGTAATCACTACATGACGAGTGAGTAAACGTTACAAGTAGCAAGCTAGGGTCGTTCGATAGTACACTTCAAATTAAAGAGTTTATAGTAAGACTACTGTTGATGAGACGGTAGCATTGCACAAGAGCGCCCGTAGATGTTCAGCTTTCTGATAAAGTAGCGTCATCTTACCAATTTTATCACCCTAACATTAATCGGATTTGACGGAACTAAATGCTCCTCCTATAGAAAAGAAATATCGCTACCGAAGAAACGAATTTACTCTTCCAGGAATCCACTTTTTTTACTGCAGTACTGTATTAGAATCCAAGATAACTTTGCAGAAACCAAACTTATCTCCAGATTTTAGAATGCTTTCAAATATGACAAGGACCATGATACTAATTATGTATTCGGATATTCCATCTGGTACTTGATCAATCCATATAAGTATTCATTATCGACAGAAGGAGAATAAATAGTATAGGCATCCAGATTAAGGTAGGGAATATAGGTGAAAATTCGGATTTAAAAGTTCCTTTAGTTTCTTCGGCTATATGCTGAAAAAGGCAACGGACTAACTGAAGGGTGAGAAGGGGGTTTTCATTTTGTATATGGTACCTTTGTTTTCTTCATTGTTCGTTCATAATAAAAAGCTAATTACATATATTTCAATACCGTTATTATTACTATAGGAAAGGTACTTCTACGCAACATACACGGTCGTCTGTAGGTTAGATATTGCCAGACAGTTAAAAAATGAACGAGAAACGCTTAGGTGACTGGGCTCAAACCCAGCAATTTGTGTTCGATATTCAGTGTCGTTACCAGTAATTTATCAATGACGCTATCTAAGAGGAACAGCGTACAGACCTACCGTAGGAGTAATCCCCTGTCCGCCTCAGTAACGTCTGTTAGGCGAGCGATTATCAATTGCAAAGAAGGTCTGTTCACAACGAATCGCTTCAGGTCTTCAACTGATGTACCATTGGCCACTCTTAGCTCTGGTCGAATGCCGAATTGATGTGACTCGCATCTTATTTCTACACTACCATAAGGTTGTACTGTTGGTCTGTCCGTTTTGATTGTTGGGCCTTGAACTGCAATAGGATAGTAACAGAGAAACGATGACAATATTTACTTGAATGTAGAATATCGCTGAACACAAGAAGTTTGTGTCGGATATCGATAGCTTTAAGTCCAACATTGCATTTAGCTTAATCTAGGACGAATAACGCTGAGTTTCAATCAGAGATTGTCAAATTTTAAATAAAAACATATACACACATGGATGTCATATAAATACTGCATGTGTTTTGTTGTGCCGACTCTTGATCACGCTTCTACCATCGGTTTTACTGTTAACAGAACAACTGGTGTTTACTTACGGTCTGTAGACAATTAAAAAAATTGTGAAATATTTCCCAAGACAGAGAACGATTAAAAAGCTGATCAGCCTTACTAGTGCAATGAGGAGGTCGCTCGTCTGAACCATCCGAACAGTCTTGTTGACCATTGCAGAAATATCTTCTATCTAGACAACTCCCATCGCGGCACATCAGCTCGGAAGGTCTGCAAGGCGATTGGACGATAATCTCTATCTGACTGTAGTTCCCACTTGGAAGAAAACATCTTTTGAAAAATGAAAGATATGAAAAGAGTTTAGTAGACATTTCATTTCAAATATATGAACTGTATAAATGTGTAATATTGAAAAACCCTTACTGTTACACACGATGATTTGCATTCGGCTGGCTAATACCAATCGAAAGGCTTGAGGTTAAATAGGGATCTTCACAATTAATGTTTTATCCCTACCAGGTAAGGGATTTGATCCTTCATCCTGGTAGTCGTTAGATAATTAAATGTTGAATGTTCTCAATAAACCAAGAATCTTCACAAGAACTTCGTGTGTTCTTAGCGGGGGATTAGTTTGTGTGAGGAGAGTTATGGTCCATACGATAGGGACATTTTGTATTTAAACAATCTAAATAATCAGGCATAAAATTTCGTCAATATATTCAAAACAGCTTTAAAGTGCTTTTCATTCAACTACCACCTTTCACGAGGACCGTTACTATACAGTAACTATTGTTCTACAATTCGGTACAGCTTGAAATGTCTAATCCTCTTAGCGACCATTTCTCAACGCATATTTTCACCCTAGGTGTAACAGTTTCTATCATCTTCAGTGTATGCTCAAATTTTAATAATACAACTGCCAGTATGGTAAATCTTGAAGGTAATTGTCTCTGTTGGATTTATTTTGAACTATGAATGAACAAAAGATTATTAGTGAGTCCAAACAATACTCACAAACTGGATAATATAATAATCCTACATTTCGAGTTTATTTCGATGAAAGTATCGGTTCATATCGGGGACGTCGCCAGTTCCCCGAAAATGTTGTATGGCAAGAAGACTAACAAAGTACACTTGTGATTAACTTTCACCGTTAGCATGATCTGGTCTTCACAAACGTTCTCCGCCATCGTAACAACTGTTGTTGTCATCCCGACGACATACCTGTTCGGCACTGTCTGTACTTTTGTCTGGTCCATCCCCTTTGAACTTGTTTGTTGCTAGTCTCAGACCCTATAAATAAGAACGGATTTGTGACCATGTTTGTCTTCGGGCTCAGCGACATAAAGAAGCTCTGTTTGAAGGCCAGTCTTTTCCCTATGTTCATGCGGTAGCCTCGGGTAGATGAGTTGGCTGAGAAGAGACGAACTGATCGCGTATACTCCGTCGTTCTGTTATCCGTCATTTCATTAGCCGTTATTCTGCTATCTGTCTACGCGCTCGTAGGCCGTACATCCAGTTACAACAGTTCGGTCTTCGTCTCATCCCGTACTGTGAAGCCTTGGATAAAACCTGAGGTAACCGTTAGCGTGAATAACGAGCAGCACCACGTTATCTCACTGGATAATACACTTAAGGGACCTAACCTGTACCGTTCGGTCATTGACCGTTCACTAAGGCTGCTCCAATACCCATACTGATACACCATAAATCTGACAGCCGACAGTGAGATCGGTCCAGCATGAACTATAGTACTCTCATATGTGTTTGCTGTCAAATACTGTAGTGATCAACCTGACATTTAAAAAAAGGCGACGGTTTTGAGCTTGGCCAGAAATGAGTAATCAACTATGTGCCTGATCGGTTGTCTGAATACTAGAAAAACAAGGTGGCTCAGTGATTTAAAGTGTAAAGAAAAAACAGAATTCTTATGGAGTGTAAGTTTCGTAAATAACTGGAAACTTCTACATTTATACTGATGCATTGCACTAGCTAAAACGACTGAATACACTAGTGGTTTCTCAAAACATGCAGTGAAAGTAAGCCAAACGATAGTTTACTCAAGTTAGAAATATCCAGCAGTTATGTGATTTGTTTGCTGATACCAGCTAGGTACACGTTTCACGTGTGTGCTCAATTTGTCCAAAAGGGTCATCCTTTAGATGTTTAGAGCTCTTCCACTGAAGAAGTTGAACAGAATCGAAGAGAAGAAATCAACTAGGGTGGGAACGTTTTAGGAGCTGGAAACATTTGAAATACAGGGGCACTTTATACAGAGAATAAACTGAGAACATGCGCACTGAACGGAATTAAAGACTTGCATTCAAAGATCACCAGGCTTCATTATAGTATGGTCACCTGCTCTAAGTAGACAACCAAGGAATGATGTTAGTTAACAAGTGGGGAGTCACTCCATGAAAAGCACTAAAAGTGGTGACCTATAACCATAGCTTTTTAAATTGCACAGTGACCCCACAAAGTTCCGACGTTCACTACGCCCTTATGGAGAGGAGATCAAGGGGTGACCTATATCCACGTATGCAATTAGAAGTCAGTTATTAGGTAAAGTCAGTTTTATTTAAATTTTTCCTCGCTCACGGAAGAAAATCGG
>JTDE01000337.1:175918-204674 GCA_014338405.1 Paragonimus skrjabini miyazakii
ATCACAAACCCGTCATCCTCAAGTCACTTGAGGCACTGCTTGTCATGCGTAGCAAGCCAGCCCTCTGTGTGCAAAAGCTGTTAACCTTGAACCTCCGTCTGCCATGGTTTTGACCAATGACAGATGAGTGAATGAACCGACTGGATATATGAACTTAATTCGCTTAAATGTTTTTGATATTCACCGCTGTTATGTGTAGCAACTGATGAGAACACACGAAATGGTACTACCATCTTGCAAAATCGGTCTTCTGATTTCACTGTTCAAATTCGTAACTGGGGAAGGATGCTTTATATATCTTGAACACGTCGCCAATAGTTCGATATATAAAACTTACTACGTGAAAATTTACTAGCAAAACCACGGGGTTGAAAGTGCGGGATAGTTTAAGATTATATCTACCCCTGGCCAATCGAAACAGCTTTACAAGGATGTTCATACCACCCCCATACTACTAGCTGTTTAATACTATCTGCTCGATCACCTCGTCTCGGTCGCACAGGAAACCATCCGGATCACCGTGACTTAATGATTTTCAGGATTATTAAATTGCAAACATTACTGCACCCGAGACGTACTTATGGATATAATAGGGATCTGTTGCGAAGTCTTTCAAGAGCATGTGCCGAAGAATTGATGTATTCACCGAAATTTCACCAACACACCAGTAGTATGCACGAGGGGACGAAATTACCAGCTTCCTCACGATAGATTCACATCGACTGCATCGTTGATTTACTATTTAGTCGTGTACAATGTTTCAAGGTTACGAATAGGATTTCAACCAGACGATGTCGTCAGGGACAGCTGGACTACGACGAAAACGGAATAGTCAAGTTCTGACTGATATTCATTGAATATCATTTGGGTGAGCGAAACCCATATGCCGTTCATGTGTGACCACCACTTGCTGCGCAATACTAGTTGCTACAACGCATGTCCTATCCCAGCAAGCGGAACGCTTAAAACCATCCTCTATCTTTTTTGCCAAGAATATGTGTGATTTGACGTAAATATTTCAACAGTATCCAGAACTGGCCTATCGGTATAACTGTTTCAGTCGCCATGGCTTTGATGTGTTACAGATTAACGTGTTCTGAAGCTCTGCTTTAACCTATTGACCACATGTTTTATCATTCAAATGGTCGCTCTTAATCTGTTTCTAACCGATGTTGAACTACTCTGTTATATAAAAGAACGAAGACATCATCGAAATTACAAAGATCACAGTGTTTTCCGATGCACAAAAGCATCAAGTCTATCGGCCGCAGATTATTCAGCGATTGCCTGCATAAAAATACTTCAACAGACATTTCTGAGACAATAACACTATTGTGATCGATACCGCTGACTGATTGCCTAAGTAGACTGTGCGATATATCTATTGCCAATTAAGACACGGACTGAAATTATATTACCGCTGACTGATTGCCTAAGTAGACTGTGCGATATATCTATTGCCAATTAAGACACGGACTGAAATTATATTGAAGAAGTGTAAACGCACGCTAAAACCGACTAGATCGGAACAATATCATAGGTCAACGGGATCCATTCATTAATGGGTTGGCCCTGTTAATCTGCAGTAAATCCTTGAAAATGTGTTGAAGTCTTATTTTTGTAGAAGAATGAGGTATATATGCTTAACAAGAATGACACGATATGCACAGTCTAGAAGTGAATGCACAATACGCGTAAGTGTTGACAACTTGAAGCATGCACACACTTACCACAGTTACGTTCGTCAGATCCATCGGAACAGTCTTGACGTCCGTCACAACGCATGGTTAGACTGATACAATCACCGGACGAACAAGTGAACTGGTCTGGACGACATCTGGGGGGAGCTGCTGCACAAATTCGGGGAAGAAAAATCTGGTCAGGTCTTGGTAAAATCAGATGACGACACGAGTCTACAAAATAGGTAGTTCTAAACGTGTATTCAAATTAACCGAAAATGACATCAAAAGCGAACAGATGATAGATAAATTGGGATACAGTCACTCAGTTTTGACATATACCCCGAGTATTCTTAAAAAGTTAAGGTTACAAACAGTTGTTTTGGGTAATTCTCATCAGGCATATACAATTACAGGAGATTCATTGCACTTGTATATAAAACAGGAATATGATTATACGCAACGTTAACAGTCATGGGAACTATGGATGACTGTCTACCCGGGTGGTGATGGGTTTGTTTGTGTGGGTGTGAGCGTGTTGTGTTTACATGAAGCATGTTAACGGTATGTGATAACGTTCTAATCGGGTTACTGGGTCATTGAGTTTTAGACGGTTTACACATGGTTGGCCACGGGAGATGTAGGGCCTGTATGAATTTCTTTTGGGCGCACAGTTGGGGTTTTTAGAGTCTGATAGCGATCGCCTCTGCCATCGATAACGGTCTCGCCATGACAACTCGGGAATGGACGTGTGGCACTTTGTGAATATTTTTGAACGCTCTGTCGGGCATGACTTGATGGCCTGTGTTGATCAGATGCCACCCGATGGCACTTGAGATTGGTTTCATTATACCGTTCCGTAGCCATTTGGGAAGGTGCTCACGGACTCTGTCCGACAATCGCCGAGTGGTTTTCCCAACGTAACCTGCTTGACAACAGCAGGTGAAGGAGTAAATACAGAATGAGGAAGAAAACTTAGGCAAACTAACTTTGGCATGTGACAGTCACACCGGTCGGCTCTTAAATGAGATGATCATTCGTGCAACATTGTAGGTCTTGGTCAATGCAACTGTCAGTCTACAACTGATCAGTTCATTGGCTGCATCGCTTTTAAATATCAGACTGACAAAATTCGGCTTTTTCGCTACTGTTTCTATTACTGGCTGAGCATTTTTACATTTCATATTCTTTTCTATAAATCTTTCTCCATATCCATCCTGGCTCAATATCTCTCAAATTCGTCGCAATTCGTTGTTTCCGGTGTCTGTAGTGCATATCCTCCTTGCTCTATCGGTTAGACAGCCAATCAAATTTCGTCCTTGCTTCAATGGAACAAAGCTTAGAAGGTTGGTGTACCGCCCCGTTCACATCTTCTTCCTGTTAACGGATCTTTGGAGGGAACCGTCCATTCTGCGTTGCAACACCAGTTCAAGAAAAGGCAACCTGTCATCTTTCTCTTCCTCCAGAATGAATTGTATATTGGGGTATGCACGACTGAATGCCAGTAGAAGGCCTTATGCATCAATGGAGTCTTTGATCACACCGAATATGTCGTCTACATAGCGGGAAATTTGAAAATTGCGGGTCCTAGCTGATTAAGTTCCACTTTGGCCATAAATATGTCTGCGAGCAACGGGCCTAGTGTGGACTCCACATAAGTTCAATGAATCTCTTGTAATTGTACATGCCTGATGAGAATTGTCGAAAACAGCTGTCTTCAGCCTTGACCTCTTATAGTCACTCAGATGAAATCCTGGTACCGTAAACTACTGAGAAGTACAGAGCATGGAACAACTGGAGAACTACATATTCCGCGAATGATACATACAAAACCTGCTTATCGATGCTCTTTTAGTCCAGCAACTCTGCGTACATAACGTATGCAAGAGCAATACAATCTACATCTCTTCTCGTAACAATGTATTACTTTCATAACAATCTGTATACAATCGGTGGTTTGGTTTATTTGTAACATGTCACTGCTGACATGGAAGGTTCTTCAGACCAGACCAGTGGCAATGTGAGTTATCTCCTAGATGAGATTTTCGATTAAACACCATGGTAAGCACAGATAAAAGCTTTCCCACAACAAATGTGCCACGCGCGTCACGCGTGCCTGTGTATTGACGCACTGAATCACATCCAGTTGGAGCGTTCCAATTGGCTTGTCACGTGATGTGCCGCGTGAGAAGGCGAGACGACGGCTACAGGTGTCCGAAAGACTATCATTGCACTAAACGTATTACTTTTAAAGAACGGTCAACTTACTGCAAAAACCCCTGAGGACTATTCTCTTACAGTGATCACTTCGTAAAGACTGATCCGATTCCTAAGAAAAACAAGCGTTACATAAAGACCATTTCCTAATTCCAGTAGCCATTCACTTTTCGTTGCGCGAAATCTCTAGAACAGTCATTACCATAGCACCTTCCATGAGATTCGTGACTGCGATTCCATCTAGTTGTTGAACCAGTTGGTCAGAAACCGAAGTAGAACAAACAAGAACAACTTTTTAACAAAAATTTTCTTCGTCATTTTTAAGGTGGGTACATTCTAATGATCCACATGCACTGGACAGTTCAACCAGCCTGTATTCTATCGTTTCTAGAGCCTCCACCATGTCAAGGTCGCAGGCTGTACTACCAGTTGCTAGGTGTGTTCCACGATGAATGATGAACTCCCTTCATCCTAACTGCCTACAACTGGACCGAATATAAATTACGACCAGTAGGACACGGTTATTATCCAACTCAGCTCCAGTGACAGCGGTGTAAGTCCAATAACATCAATGTCACAAATGCAACACAGTTTTCACAAATGAGAATACGTTGGATTTCGATTAAGTCACTTTCTGTAACACGTTTTGTCTTCAACTCAAGCCAGTTCGGAAAAATCGAAGTCAGCTAGCCAACAACAAGATAACTGAAGTTGGCAACTTTGTTACAAATGGAAAGCCAACAGTCGGTTAACCAGATAAACGGGATTTCCGTGGCTTACTTCATGAAGAATTGACTGCCTTTGAATGATCAACATGGTTCGACTGATAGCCAGAATCTTAGGGTTTAGGTGTCATCGGAGCATGCTGAAAGAACCGATCGGGTCAACATTGTGACCAGTTTCTAGGATGAATTTCTCACTTGCGAAGACCTAGGTTCACGCTCGGTTGCGCGCTTACCTATTATTTCGCTTATGAGATGAAGCCAACCAATTGACGAGGTGTTCGCTTATTTATTGATGTAAACACCGATCCGCTGTGTCCACGTAGCAGTCATTGCAAATGTAAGTGAACCGGCAAACGAGATGTAAATCAGAATAGTCAGATGAATTACGTCCTGTGGTTTTATAACTAAATTCCCCTCCTCTGAGTTGACGGCAAGAAGCATAATTCAGCCTCAGGGTGTACATGAGTCACAGCAAGTTGGATTTTGTTGTAAACCCTCCAAAACGATACGCTGGTTCGTTCTCGGTATAGTTGAACGCTTGACAGAAATCGAGCCCTCCTTCTTGTAGTAATTAACACGGAAATCCCGGTCCCGAAAAACACCTCAACTGTCCAGTGATTTTGCTCCCAAGACAAGCCCAAAGACGCCTACCAAAAACAGCTTTGTTCCGCCCCAAAACGTGCACGACAAAGGGGAAAAACACAAAGTACTTATATGGTGCACAGTGGCCCAAAAACATTCCCGAATCATAAAAAAGAAGAACAGTTCTTGGAAAAAAATAGTTGGGGTCACTAACGGGCATAGCGGAATAAAAAGTCGGGCGGGAAAGAAAGTAACCATGGTCACCTCTCGACCGCTCTGAACAGTTCCTCTAATTAGTATTGAGTCGAGCGTTTTTATTCTTGAGGACGGAGGAGGTTTTGGACGGAAATAAATGGACGCCGTAACGGATATGATGAAGTACTACAGTGGGCGAGTAGTCATCCTTGAACTCTGGTTCAATAAACACATTTTTCAGGTCTATCTAGATTACGGATATAGATTTTTCCGGGTAACTGTTGGCCAACAATGTGTTCCTCAAGACCTATTCCTCTTGAGTCAGATGGTCATCTGTTCAATTCAACATCATCCCCTTATAAACATTATCGCAGTATGCATATGGAGATTGTGATGAAACATGGCTTTTGTGGATTTGGTCCAGTGGCAGATAAGTTAGCTGTCCTAGTCCCAAGAAGTAGTCCGTTAGAGAGAAAACATGCGTAAAGTTTTAGGACTCTAACACCATTTTCTTTTGTTAGAATATCATGACAGATCTCGAAACAACTCCCCGAACGCCATTAACACTGGTTGGGACACAGTGAAATACGATCAGTCAATAGCGCTACATACGCTCATCTGTTCGAAAGTGGGCATTATTTTAACACTGATCAATTTTTATCGTTCTTCTAATGCATACCATTGGAATGAATGCAAGAATGTTTGAACCAGATTGTTTTTCAACAAATGCGTCCAAATCGACGTCTGATCCACTCGGTTCAGCCGATGGGAAAGCGTAAAGCAGCGGGTCAGTCAACACATAGCCAAATAGCTAACTAGTAAATTAGTTGATTTGTAGTAAGCCTGACCGATGTAATCATCTAGCTACACTCCCTATCTATGTCACCACACATCAGCCTAGAAGTGTAATAGTGAGTACATACGTTCACCGGTATGTCTGTAATCACAAGCTCGTGCCGAACATTTTTGCAACGCCACAGTGCTTCTGTTTTCAACCTGTGTCAAGCTGTTCTGGTGTAAGCCGCCCACTATGGACCACTATTTAGATATGGAACAATATCACAAAATATTTGAATCATCTTCAGTTAACATCATCTTCCGAAAAAGTGACACCGAGTCTCTCGAACGTGCATTCTGGATCTCTTGAGGTGGAAACGATAGAGTTTTATCTTCCACGCTTAAGTGTACGCGTTGCAGTTGAGGATAACATATGAAGTTATACTATCATCTTGCGAAGTAGCTTTCCAATCCCATTTTTGAGTACAATTTTCTTTCGTGATATATCACACTATGATTGACCTAATAAATATATACTAGTAACAACCTCCAGTTCCTCATAGTTTCTAAGGTTCACAGCTTTCCAGGGGAAACACTGCATACGAAACAGTTGGAAATAAAAACACCGCATACAGTTTACGAAAAACACTAGGCCACTCCGCCTGGTAACAAGCGCATGTGGAGGTCAAGAAGGAGGGCTGTGCCAGGGGCCGCTCGTAACTTGTGTGAGGCGGACACCCACGCATGCATTCCCAAACGGTTAAACATTCAGTACGTGACCAATCACTAACACAGCAGTGCCACTAGCCGGGGACTATAACTCACCACAACCTATCTCATCTGAACCGTCGTAACAATCCTCACGACCGTTACAACGCAAGCTGGACCGGATACATTCTCCGGAGAGACAACCGAATTGTTCCGGACCACATCGTGGAGCTTCTAAAAGTGAGTAATGTAGGAAGCAATCAATCTAATGAGTTTGAATACTTAGAGTGTTGAAACATGTTATCTCCAAATCAATTGCTCTTGTGTGACGAACTCAAAACGTGTGAGTGACAATGATAATTCATAGAGTCACTCACCACACCAAAAGGTTAAGGGAATGCGTGTGAGTTACTGCGGCACCTTCCTGGCCTGTACATTACTGACGTGACTCAGTTTACAGAGGATCAATAGAAACAACTACTTGTTGCTTAGTGATAATCATTTCATTATGGTCTACGATGTTTCTTATGGTGCCGTTTACATGTATACATATTAGTACATGCGTCACTCTACCGTATTATATTAACCATCTTTCGAAAACCTTATCAATGAAAGTACAAGCAGAATTCCACAATAAACGTAATCGGCCTACTCGATTACGACCCCCTTGAGGTTGTAATAAAACTCGCCAGGACAAATTAAATTTCAAGTTGAACATCGTTCACATATGACTGCAGCTGAACATTCAGATGGACTTTCCAGCCAGCTTCTTTCGAGAAGAAGCACTAGAAACAAGTTTCGCTCTCATTAGAGCTCGTCAGTAGTGTATATTCTTGACCTGGCCGGGATTAGAACTCCAGCCACGCACTACTGACGAGCTCTAATGAGAGCGAAGCTCGATTCTAATGCTTCCTTTTGAAGGAGGCTGACTGGAAAGTCTATCCAAATACGAAATCGGCGATCAAATATGTGATGTTCAACCTGAAATTAACCAGCTCTCCGACTACTCATCAGTAGCAAACTAAATTGTTCTGAAGGCCAATTCACAGTGACGCGTAAAACCCTGAATAGGTGCATATGCACTTTGCCAGTCCTGGTTAACTGTTGGCAGTAGATGATAGGCTCGTCGTAGTTACGGTACGGTGAAAACCTGATCACTTCGTCTACTTTAAAAACTGCAACACAAAAATCAATAACACAACAGCTGACCAACCACATCTCCAGTTTACAAATGCAATGCCCGATTGGTAGAAAAAAGTGCGGTCATATCTGCATTAATAATGAGTAGTTTAGCCGATTTGGTAAGTTTGGAGAGGCCCATCTGATCTTTCACAATATTGTAATTATAATTAATTATAATCATAATTATAACAGTTATAATAACAAATATTACTATAACAATAAGTCCATCCGGCTGTCTTAAGAAGAGAGGCACTAATTGTGCTATCATTTCCAGTCAATATTTGCGTCATTATGACTCTTAGAGTAACTTGAGATTAATGACCTCACTGAACCAGCTATGTACTTTGTTGACCATTCATGTGTCTTATGCATGTTACGCTTACAAGTCACCCAATTACCATACTTTAGTCTAACACACTCCGTCATAGAAATATAAAGACAGTAAAACATCTTTTGTGATTCTGAATTTAAATGATAAAATATGTTCAAGCAGACAGCCTAACTCACCACAGTGTGGAGGTCGTTCATCTGAACCGTCCCTGCAATCCTCACGACCATTACAAAAGTATTCTTCACGCACGCAAGTTCTATCACGACACATTCGTTCATGGGATTCACAAGGTGATTCGATGATAATCTCAGCTGTTGTCGATTCCCCAGTTGGATAGTAACACCTGGAATATAAAATGGTTTCAAACTGGTATCAGAGGGTCTGTTCCCAGAGCTGAAGTCAAAATCTAAACGAAATTTGCTTTTGCCGAAAAATGCTGTGCTACCATTTTATGTTCGATGCATAACATGTTGATTTGAAAGCATTTGACGTACCCGTGTAAGTACAATTGACCCTTCGCCTAATATATGTTGATCGTTTGTGTAACAAAAATACTGTATCGTTATGTAATCGAAATGGGTATAACTCATAGGTCGTACAAAAATTCGGAAACATTGATGAACAACTGCAGTTGGAATGACTGTAGTGTTACGTGGAGAGTTAGCACAAAAAATATAAGATTCGAGAGTAGCAAATAACAAAACTTAAGAACGACGACCATCGGAGTGATTGCAGTGTCATTCGAAAACATCTTTATAATCACAGTAAAAAGCTTGTAACGTATTGTGGTGAAATTCGATTCGATTCACTGTTTATCCAAACCCCGGCATAACAGAAGATGTACGAAGGGACCAATCTAAAGTTTCGCATTAAGATATCTTATCGAAGTTGGACGAACAGCTCCAACGTTACATCTTCCGTTATTTGCCAAGTTCTCTCTTCTGTAGTGCACCAATTAGCTTACAGCTTGTTACTCTGCCTATACCATTATGATTAACCAACAACAGAATCTGATTTCTTAAATAACAACTGTTTACTGCAATCAGTCAAATGTTTTCTTCTTATTAATTGTGCGGGAGGTTTCAATTCAAGTACGATTTCCAGAGTTATTCGAAGTCCCTAATTCCCACTAGTATACGCATGACTTCTTCGAGGTCTAAAAAAATACTAGAATATCTATAGGCATCGCAAATAATATGCCAAAGAGGTTATTCTGCCTCTAGTTCAAGTTACATGGATGAAATTGGGTTTCATCTCTCAGAGTCTGTATAAATTCCTGGCGTTTCCAGACGTGTTGGAAAATGTTTTCTTCCCTTCTGTCCAGCCCAAAATTTTGACGTTAAGAAACTTTGCACAAACAATGATTCGATTTACGTTATAGCTTGACAGTTTCATTACAACGTTTGTTTGATCATCATTTGTCACCATAGCCTGGTAGCTTTACATCAACGGTGGTTCTCAGCAGCTTCCCGTTAAAAATACGAATGATATCTTAATCTCGGGTGAATTAGAAACGTTGTGACAATAACTGTCAAAGTGCAGTACTTATTGTCTTGTTCACGTAGGATTCCTTTACAGAAAACTCGAGCACACCGTAAGGTCCAGTTGACTGCTGCAAGGCAAACCTAGTTTACGTGGTATTATTTACAAACTTCTAAAGAACTTGACCCTGACTGGTTAGCAAGTTTTTGGCGATCGAAGTCGGTGAGGTAGTCATCAAATTTAGTGAACTGTAACAATATGTGAACCACTATGGCTACTGTAACCAAGTTAATAGACTCTCATAGTTAAGAGGTTTTACAAGATGAGCTGTAATCAAATCGGTATCGATCAGTACTCAGTCGTTTGGTAGTACAACTACGCACGCCGATATAAACGTATTACGTAGTTTGTTTGAATTGATAAATCGTATACTTTGGTTTCTATCTCACGCTGCATTATATGATTCACACTTTGAGGAAAGTCCGTTAGTAATTAACTAAATAAGACCCCGTGTTAGACGGTTAACTTCACTAAGAATAACGAGGATATTACAGCTCTAACCAAGTCAAACCTAAAAGCTCATCGTCATCAGGTAACTAATGCCATCATGACATAGGTTAAGAACACGTACTGTTAGGTGCACGCAATCCGACTGATCCTAAGATACAGGGCTAAATTGTTCGCTATCAATTTCGACCTCCATTTTTGCGCTACCTTTTCTCATAGACTTAAATAGGTCAGCCGTCTTTGGTTGATCTGCAAGCCACAAGCATCCAACACGATCTCAAAATGTAGTAGACGAGGTATTGTAAGCAACTGAGCTGAGAGATCGCCAACGAGGTAGTAATCAGCCGCTTCCCATCAATGCCATGCATGCCGGGGACTCGAATCAACGACCAGTGCAAAGATATTGAGTCGTAGGTTTGAGTACCTGGCGTGACTAACACCGATGAGGTACAACTAGGTAAAAAAAAGCTGTACAGCACCTCACTGGTGGTCACAGGGGCCAAATGTCTGCATACAGATTAATTCTTCGAAAGTACTAAGTATGAATAGGCATATTTTAATGTTGCACATGCGAATCATTTCGTCGTGTGATTTACTAATGAGTTCCATCTTCACATAATTGCCTGCGGGGTTCGGATGTTCTTCGTGTTCCCCTACGTAATACGTATTACCGTTACTTACCAGCACAAAGGTATAGATGGGAACAGGACTCGTTTACTGGATGTTTCCACAGGAGGGTGTAGACCAGCAAACATACTATAACACATATCGAAATGTAATTGCATAGTACATATAATGACCTGCCCAAAATTATGAATGCTGGTGGCGAAAGCTAGATATTTGACAAAGACTACACAAGTAGGTGGAATATTGATTGGTTCGTATAAAAACAAAAGTGCTATTTACGAAATGTAATCGAAGTTCACATTATTGTGCTCCACCGGTTATCTCTGTCTGAAAAAACTACTGTCATGCGTGTCCATCCACGATGCACAATCAAGTATTCGTGACCTTCACAGGAACAATAATTTTCATAAATCAAGAGGCCAATCTGGATTTGCTGCGTTTGTACACCATGACACAATTAGCCTGTCTGCATACTGACAAACCAGCATCAATTTCAATTGAACAGATCATCGTTTAAACGCCCAGACCTAACCCGTTATCGACGAGAAGGCCTTAGTGACTTTGACTATGTAAATTGTGGTTATCTGCGGCCCATTGCCAATCGGCACGTGCACCAATCAAGACCATGACCTCAGCAGCACTGGTACGAAGGATATCCATTACCTTAATCGTAGGCCACGATCACGTTCTGTCAGGTTGGTCAGTCTGACCACAATAACGCCAAGACTGGGTCGCGTAACTTGGAACCGTGGTAACCGATCGACTGAGGTCCCGTTGTCAACCGTCAGCGAAGGTTCTATTCCCGGTCTATCTGAACGGCACTCAACTTGGACCGACCCATACGGATAGACGGTCTGCCTTTGTGGTATCACCGTTGGACCAACAACTGAACAAGCAAACAAGAGGATAGAGACCATAGGAAATGCGAATAAGACCAAAGGAAGTGAAATAAAACGCATTTCTCTTCATTTGTTGTCAGAACAAAACTGAATAAGGACTGTGTTCTTTCTGCTGTTATGTCCAAAAATGAAATCACCAGAAAACTGGTGCGATACGACATAACAAACGGGATAAATTACGCAATAGACCCCGGGGTAGCAGGTTGTGTGCACGCCGTTTATTCTTCCTTCACTGAGTAGTAATGGATTAAAATAGGATTTTGTGTCCCACAACAGTGTGCCTTGCTAGTCTAAACCGAAGGTTTAAGTTTGTGTCGAATTAGAAATGCCGGATTCGTAACATTTCAAGCATCTATTCAACTGAAAACAGAAGGAGACAAGATCTGACCTACTACTTCAACTACTCCGAAGAATATTGCTTAGCTGGGTTAAGGTGGCATTATAGTAGGAGTTGGCATGACGAGCAAACACCACCACCAAAACAGCGTACTCCCCCATTAAACCACGTGATTGGGAGTGCATGCTGGCATCGATTACCCCTATCTTTGCAGACAGTCACTGTAATCATACTCTCTTCCTCAAGGATGAATGTTTCATATCGGATCAACTCCTGTGAGCTTCATTGCGATAATTCGTTGTGAAGTTGAACAACAATGGGCAAAATGCTTTTCGAGGTGAGTTAACTACTTTCATGGTCATGAGTAGAGGACGCCTATGACTGTGAGGTCACATGAAAAGTTCATACGTAAAGCTACCATTATGCCTCAGTGGGACAAATCTAGACACTAGAAAACTAGGATCATTAAGCTTTCACATTCAACAGCGATACACGATGATAATCCTCTACTGGTGCTGATAATACTGAGCATAAGAAGCAGCCGGGACTAACTATGAGTAGTTATCACAAATCTCAATATTAAACAGGATAAGCTGTAAATTATTCAGTTGCCTTCCACAGTTTCACTGTCAATATAACACTATATTTAAGACGCAAAGTGAATTGTGAAGTAATCCTTGCCGTTTTATGGGTGGCCTGACACCTTAGTTTATCATTCGATATGTCTATAGAGGGCTACTTAAATCACGGCTCAGTTCGTTCACCATGGCCGTGATGGCGAATGACCTAGAACAATAGACCTGTCTTATCTGATGTTGTTTAACCCCATGACGAACAAACATTGTAAGGGTCGGAGGGGCTGTTTCAACATTAAATTAGACATATACATGGGAACTAAACATAGTCCTCTAGAAAAAGAATGATCAACGTCATATATCTAATGAAGCACAGTTGTCTATATTTTCGCTGAAATTTTCGAAGTGAGATGGTCGGTCGTCTCAGTTTTGTTCACCTGCACTCTGCGATATGTAACAGGTCATGAGTTAGCAGTCCGATAAGACCTTGATTGTTCGATAGGCAAATTATTATTTTAGGAAGTCTAAAAATACTGTAGTGTAGATGAATGGTAACGACAGAAGCAAAAACGCGTTTCGTGTACTCAATATAATCGGATTTTTTTCGACAGAAATCTAAACGACAATATGAGAATAAAACGTGCCCAACTGAGAGCTAAGAGAACAGCAGCCTGTTACGAGTGTGATTTTTACTAAATATTTCCGAAACATATCTACCTTAATGGAGGTTTAATCAAAGAAACAAGATAGCTTGAATCCACATGGATCGTGCTAAGCCAGCACCTGATGCTTGTTCGTCTTCATACTGGACAAGTGACTCGAAAATTGATCAAGTGAACACAATAAAATGAATCTCTGATATATTGGTCAAAACCGTTTTGTTATTCGCTCACCGAATGCAACTAATTTAAAACTGGTAAAGTAGTTTGAGTCAAAAAATGTTATCATCATCTTCACTCAAAATCAGTGTTTGTTATAAAGGCAACCGATTGGCTCTGGACTTTCCAACCAATGGAATAGCAACATGAGTAAGTAGATGTCGTAGTTGTGTTGTTTGGAAGCTGTGTTTTGGAATAGGATTGAATCGAAAGCTCACAACTAAACCCAACCCTTCATGATTGGTCAGTGCACATAGAAAAAGAATCCTTAGTGTAGTTCATTCTAAAGAGGATCAAGGGTGGAAAGTTGATGTCTAGTTCAATCAACACGATCACTGTCAGTGCAACAGCCGATGTGACAGGCGTAAGTCAATAAGATGAACTCACACAGCCCATCACTATACCATTTTAAGTATCTGTTTTTATAAGTGATCTACATGAAGCCACTTTTGAGCAACGTTTCACTCAACTTCTTTCAGAAGAGCAACCGTGCGCCACTCATCGCCTCTTCCGAATGTTTCGATAATACGTCTACATGTGTTCGTGACTGATGTGAATGTACTTGCGTCCGCCAGCGATATATGCAAGAGAAATAACAAAAATGTTTTCATAAACTGGTTCACTCTCACATTACACCTCGAGGTTATCCACAACTTCAAACTTCACTCCTACTGGATGTGCGATCCACGGACATCTCTAACAACTGGCAACCCTTTACTTATTAAAAGAAACAATACGGCTCATGGGTTTATAGACTAGTAGGAACAGGGTCAGATGATCAGTGCATCACTTTGACCGCTAACTCCGTTCTGATTAAGCAAAATCGTTGACAGCTCGAAAATAACCCGGACCACTTCCTCGATAAAACTAGCCAATACGAAGTGATTTAATTAAGATTAGTTTTCCCTTCAGGTTAGTTGGGCCAATCACTTTATTGCCGTCACGTCCAAGATTCTAATTTGTAAATCCCAATATATCAATGCTTTAGCATGTAATGGAAAATACTGTGTCTAAAATGGAAACATGTAACATGGTATGGAGCTTGTTTCGAATGCATAAGCGCGGCTGAAGTTCAATGGGTTGCATAGCCAGCCTGTGAGCATCACCTAACAAGTTCAAAACAAGACTTAAACCGAAGAAGAAAAGGGAAGAATGCCAATCCTTCCTGTTGAACCGGAAATACTATATGGACAACAACGAAGAATCAAGTGAGAGTGCCGTTTGCTAGTCAGACAACTTTCGGTTATTGAATAAAATCGATCTTACCGCAGTCTCTTTCATCCGAGCCATCATAGCAGTTGTGTCGACCATCACACCGTAGGCTTTGTTCGATACACTCTCCCGATCCACAAGTGAATTGCCCGACTAGACAACGCGTCAGAGCTGGTCAAACAAGGAAAACATCATACAGAGTGGCGGATGACTTTGTTGTATGTAAGCGCCTGTGTGAGTCAGTATCAGATCTGTCTGGAATCGTTACACTGCTACTTAAAAAGTCAGTGTTTTGAGTAGACGGTTGTTTTAATATAACAAGAAATCTGGCTTATGTCAAATAAATCAACTAGAACGATGTTATTTTGTTGTAATAATGTTGTAAACTTAACAACTTTCGAGATACTTGTAGCCCATCGTACAAATACCTTTTCTGGATAGTACGAAAATCAATTGATCTAAGGTGATAGATGCTGAAGCCGGCTTCACGGTTGTCTTCACCCACAACCATTATGCGTGACTGTCGAAAGAAAACAGCTTGTGTAATTTTAATTAGTTTGATAGAGAATTATTCGATAAGTCAAAAAATAGCACTATTGTAAGATTATTCTTGATTCTGACCTCAGCTATCAAGAGTAAATTTTACAAAAGCTAAGTAACAGTAAACTGATCACATGAAGAAGACGGATCGGTAAACAACTCACTCAATCTTGTTGTGCTGATCTTATCACCATACCGGTAGGTAGAATATAGCCCGAATAGTACTATGTGGAGTAGTTCTCCCACAGTTATCGAGATACATATACCACATCTTCTCTGGTTTCGCATAAGGAATTCTATGGAGGAACGTCTGGAACTGTACTAGCTGCCCAATGAACTATGGATCAGTTGAATAGGGTTCAAGATACCCGCTACATACAGTCAAGTGTTCGTGTTTATGGTGAAATGTTTTTATGTTTGTATGCGTCAGCCTCTGTATTAAGCTCATCTTTGATGTCAGCATCTTTTCGAACAGACCAACGCCTCTGCTTTTGTCTCTTCTAGGTTGGTTATCCTTCATCTCTGACACTGCCCACCACGTATACATACGTGCATATATGCTTGTGTTTTTGTTAACTCAGCTTGAAGGCGCAGTGAATAAGTCAGTGACGATTGGTTCCGATCACCACTGCATGCAGTAGATACATTGTAAGCAACTTCAGGCTTCTACGAATATTTCGACCGTACAAAACAACGTCCCGACCATAAGGTCGAACCTTTGGGAAATTGGAGTACTCTCTGTTTAGGAGTGTAGTCATAGGTTCATGCCTCACTAGCTAAGCATACCTACGCAGCCAATAGTGTGACATGCAGATTCATGAACCTATGAACGTAAGGAAGACACTATTAGCAGGTGTCACTGGGGTAGCAATCTTTTGACAGACCTGTCCGTGTACCGCGAGTTGTGAGCTCGTATAAGGTGGGATAGTGCTGCTTTCTGACATCTCGGAAGATCTAGAAGAAATGTAGCCTGCAGATGAAAACCAAGTTGCTTGCCTACCGCCCCATAACTGTTTATATTGCTGTACAGCCGTGAAATTTGGGCACTGTATCGGCGGACCGTGCGACATCTGAACCAGTTCAGTCTGCATTACCTACGAAGCATCGTAAGTATTCGCTGGTCAGTGCTAGTTCCGAACACTGAGGTATTTAAGAGTGGACACGAACGGGATTGAAGTCATGCCTCATTGACTAGGATGGCGGATAAATGTACTCCAAAACAGCTGCTGTATGGGTAAATGAAGCAAGTAAGCAAACTCCTATCGCCCGGAGGCCGAAATACCGGGATAATAACCAAGAAGCCTTTCATGTTGTAATACTTAGCACTAAGGCAAACAGTCTGGAGGAATACGATCTGGACGGCCGTCCGAAGGCTCAATGAGCAACAGGTATGGGGCCGTGATTTGAAGGGCGCAGTACACAAAGGAATCATAGGTGTCATAGACCATAATGACAACTGTATAACGTTGCGATGAATGTGATCGCGACTGCGTTGATCGTTTGCGGTTGTTAGGTTATAAACTTACTCATAGTACACTGTCATCGAAGAGACGACGGGTACATTGTGTGCAATCAAGTCATCTATTATATCTACTTTTCCGCTCGTATCAACCAACGACAGCTGTAATTTCTTAAATCGCCCGCTCTTCTTTTCGGAAATCTTTCACCCTTTTATATTTTCAGCCTTGGTGTGTTTACCTCATTCTGTCCAGTAGGATGAGATAGAATGTACTTCCATAATAAACCACTTGTTGCCCATTGGAGCCTCTATTTTTGTATCCAAGAGATAAGGATTTCATTTTCATCTTACCCTATCATTCATTGACTGGGTAATAAAGACGTCCACTCACCCACCTCCTGGTGTTATTCCTTCGGGTTTACACTGGCATGTGAGTGGAACCACAAATGATTCAGCGCAAACCACGTGTAATGGTTGCTAAGCGCAGAATCCTCTGATTTCGGTCACTGTGGCAGGCAAATCCATACAGAGTGTCACCAACCGTGGAGTTGTATTAAAAACCTGTTTTTATATCCACCCACTTACCACATGTTCGTAGATTAACGGTTGCCACTGGTGAAAAAGCAAATAGAGAACAGTAACCGTGGTTAGTTATACGTTCTTTAATGTAAATATTTTCAATTTCGTTATCTCTTCTGTTGATTTGAACTTAGTTGCACAAACTTTCCCTCTTCATTACTACTAGTCTGCACATTTGCAGTTTTTCAATAAGAAGGATTGCAGAGTATAACTGGGATTAATGGCAAGTCACAAATACGAAGTCTCAGAGACTCTTGAGATACGCACTGAGATGAGAGTAGAAACAAGAGTAAAATCTTTTTGGAACCACCTAGCTAGACTACCATTCAATTCCTCAGTTCTACCTTCCTTTAAGACAAAAGGACAATTCCTGAAGCATTTCCAAATTTTCAAAACTGTTACGCCGATTTGTCCAATCAACTAGACTAGAAATTATTACCCATCTGTTGCGTTTGTTAAAAAGTTACTAATATATTCTATTATTTCAGCTACTTTCCATGCACTAACGGCATGTGATCGCACGCTGGTCAGAAAATCCTACACTTCATCGATTTTTTCGTTCCTTCTCTCCAGTTAAAGGTGTAAACGTTACCTGCCTTGAAACGTAGAACTGCAACCCATAGACATTCTTTTCTTATGAGAAGACGCGAGGATCGATAAAACCTTGTTCGTCTGCGGTCGTTACGCGTTTGATCGAGTCAAACCATCTGATCAATCAGACCGAATCGTTCAAGCCAATCTACTGAATATGTGGAACACAATCGAAACAGGTCAAAGGTCATATACTGTCAATTGCAGAGGCTATTGCAATTAGCCTATACTCACCACTACTGTGCGCTCCAAAACGGCTAGTCGAAACGCCTAATCTTCCATGAACGTGTACGCAAACCCATGATAGAATGATCACGTAGATGTGACGCATATTGCAGATTTCGTAGAACTCACGTGGTCAATGTCATGTAAATAAGTCTCGTGATTCAAACCAGACAGAAACGGTTGACTGACATTTTTCGCCTCAGTGATATGTTATCCACCACCCCATCGAACTCATATAAATGTGTTGTATTTAGCCTGATGAAGAAACACCGAAAACGAGCTTGTTTGCTACGCGTTTCTTCTGATGACTAAACCAGATATATTCACATTATTCTTTTCTTACTCAGGCTAACAACTTTTGTTTTTTTCTTTCAGAAGCAATTATAGCTGTAATGGATCAGCTCACCTAAGATTATACATCTGATCATACAACTTGAATCCCAATCCAAACAGAAGAATACGTGAACACTAACATTTGTTGAGAACGGGTCAAAAACTAGATCACAGATACGCTAAATATATAGGGCAGGTGAGTATCATGCTAGACAGACAGGACCGACAACGGATAGAACTCAACAGGCATATCTGACCATTAGAACGAATCAGGTTATTGGGGCATCAACAAACAGAAAATAAACGCCGTTTGAATAGATTTGAGGCTTACAGACGTAAGATCACACAGCTGCAATCTTACCGGTTAACTAGAATAATGCAGAACTATTGACTTGACACTCATACTGACTCAAAAAATGTTTTCTTAAATATTCCAGCCACATTTCACACGGCTGACGTTCGATTCCACCTGAAGATTTGTGCAATCTTGAAAATGGTAATACTCTCAAAACTGAAACAAAAGGTATTGTGCGATTCCCTTCGCCTGCTTCGTCAGAAAATGCACGGCTTAGCAGGTTGGCAAGTCCGAAACAGTAACAAACACCCGTTAAAAAAATTCTAACCCAGAGGGTTTAATAGGACGTCATCTTGTCATCACTCAAGTAATATTTTTGTAGTCGACACTGATAAGATAAACTGTATATTGCTCCCTCTCTATACTTACTCAAACAGTACTGAAATTGCAAAACAGCTCAAGCGGATTGCCTGTAGCGAAAGTCTATTCAACGTCATAACGGACGCCAACAAAAGGATCATGGGACTTCCGCGTGGAAGTTGTTTAGATTTACCATCAATTCCCCAGTATGAATGTTGCTTTATTGAGTTAAATCGTACTTTGAGTGGAACATTTAACACAGATCGATTCAGTACCAGAAGGTACCATGAACGAAAGCTCGTTTAGTGTAGGTGGTGTTACGTTGCCTATGGCATTATCTACAATAGGATAGGTTTCTCGAACGACTCGGCCATCACGGGAAGTCGGATGACGAAGTTGGTTTCTAGCAGTACACAAGAATGGACTGACAAAACATCATTCAACAACAACAATAACAAAACTCACCACAGTGAGGCTCACGCTCGTCCGAACCATCACGACAGTCAGCACGACCATCACAAAATCGATGACTCGCCACACACTGACCGTCACGACACATCCACTCAGACGATGGACATGAAGACTGGATGATCAGCTCAGTGACACGAGCTGCGGCCATCGGAACAGAACAACTGAACGAATAGAGAGAAAACGGTAGGGAACTGAAACACACTGTCTTAATCTATAGTTCATTCGCTAGATGAGTAATCGTGTTCATCTTGCAAAATGACCACCTCATCAATCTATGTAAGACTTCAATGCACCTGAATATACAACAAACGTAACATCATTTATCAGTAACCGATAACTCCACAGATTATAAGACAGTACGAAAATATATGCACATACGTTCCGTGGTATACAAACGAGCGAAGTGACTCACCTCAACCGCAAACCGCTATCACGCTCGGTCAGGTCCGGGATGAAGGCTACGACGAGGTCCACACTGGGACGACTCACTTGGAAACGAGGCAGTTGCTCCACCGCAGTCCCGTTGTCCAACGTGATGGTGGGGGCCACATTTGGTTGACTAGACCGGCATTCTAAACGGAACGAACTATACGGACGAAGGTATTGGCGTTGTGGCGGTACCGGCGGGAGAACAGCTAAACACAAACAAGAGTTGGTCAGAAAATTGTTGTTACGAACCGCGAACTACAACACAAATTCTTTCCAACCGATATGAATAGGCCAAGCACTTCTCGGCCCCCAGCAATATAAACAATCCTGAAAATTCAAATGTTTCTTCTTGGAGTAGAACATGTCATTTCCACTAAGTCCAATCACTGCGAGTTTGACAAAGCAGACATGATAACATTATATTTTATGAAGCGTGAAACCAAACATGTGTTCATGGTTAATGCCGAGCCCTCACTAAGACTGTCCACAGTGTGTTACGTTACTGCAACCCCTTTAAAAAAAGTATACTAACCATCAAACCTCACTTGCAGTTTATCGGGATGATTACGTAATCATTATACAGTGAGTATGGATCATATATTGACGTACACGTTAACGCCTACAAGGGTTTCATATCTAAAAATCAAGTATAAATATAGTAAATGGTAATATACCCTCCAGCATTTGGTGTTGGATGCGGCTGTACGCCGATCAGGATACTAGCAAGCAGCCGATATAAGCATGAAACACAATGACTCAAACCCAATAACTTTCGACTGATATTCCCAAAATTTATTTGCCGGTAAACACCTCTCACATGTTCTGTCGATTATTTGATGAGCGCTGGTTTGACGCAGATTTTACCGATACCAGTCTGCAGACAAACACCCTCACACAAGCCCACACTAAGCTTATTGAGACTAGTGTACTGTTCGCTTGATTCAGAGAAAATCATTATGTCAAGTATTGTTCATTTTTCAATTAGGCTGAACGGGTCTCAAGCCAGTTTACTGAATGTGTTTTAGATTAGGACTTAACTTACAATAGCATTGACTGCCGCTCATCCCGGACTTACTGGATGCTACAGTTTAGTGCAGATCGTGAAGGCGACTTGAAACTGAATGGATAGTGAGCGGACGTGTATTTCACCACCCTGATTTTCCGCGTCTCTTCTCTGTGTCACTTCCTTCTGGATGCATTCTGCCACATTTTCGAGGCGCTATCTAGCAGATATACCGTACCGTTCTAGAAACACAACTTCGGCGTATCTCCCGGTTGTTCAATCCATATATTTGTCCATCGTCACATACAAAACAACTTTCACTACCACGCGAAAGTGTATTTCAAACACTTTCCAACAGTGTAGTTTTTCTCTTGATCGAACAGAAGGAGTGCTCTGACGGAAGGCCTAAACTAAATAAGAGCTAGGACGCGCAGAAGCCAGCGATTTACCCCAGCCGCAGACCTACAAGAATTTTGTTCTGCTCGAGCATGCTCTATTGATCAACCAGCAGATCGGCATCCCATTGGTCGATCACTGCACGACCATTCGATTGCTACTATCGACCCTTTGGCTAAGACAACTTTGAGAACGCGTCAGGATCCGAATCAGCTACTGGTTAAGCGTCTATCTCACATCTACGCTAAACACACTTCTAGTTGGTTGATATTTTGGTGGATGAACGCGTTGGTCTACCAGCGTGATACTCTCGGTTTCAGTCACAAGGGCATCTACGGTTCGGTATCCAGCCCGATATCTGGTCCCTTCGCTGGGCAAGGCGACGACAATAGGTCAAACAGAACTCTGGGCCTAACAGCTACATTTCGGACACTGCTGCTGACGGCAAGCGCGTAGCGGAAGTATGGCACTACCTTAGGCCTAATCAACCTACTGGGTTTGATCGACGCTCGCAGACGTCCTACCCATTGGAAGTAATCACCGCCCGTTCATCGAAAGCAAACGAACGCACATCCTACCCCAAGCGATCACTCAACTTTGGGTGCGATCTGCAGACAGATACGGCATATTATGAACTCAACCTGTCATGCACATCTATATATATATATATATATATATATGTATATATATATATATATGGACAGCTCGTTCAAAAATTAGGATGCTTCTGATGGCAGTTTGGAATCGATACTTTCATTTCACCGAAGCAAGGTCGGAATGTGGGCCCTGGGATGACTAATTCGATCTGTGTGTGTCTGTTTGTCCGACTCCGTTTTGCTACTTCTGGTGATATTGTAGAACATACAACGACGATCCCGATGACACAACAGGTTGCCTTCATCACTGATGAAATAGTCAAATAAGACACATTTACAGGAAGGTGAACATCATGATTTAGTGACGAGGCCACAACAATGAGAGATGCCAAGCGACGCTTATCGTTTTGGTGGCATGACTATAAAACATCACGTCAGAGTCCACAAATGGCGCGCTAAACCTGAAAACAATATGACATGACCCAGAGTCTATGGGAAAATGGTCAGGTTTCAATCAGTCCTTTAGTGATTTGTAAATCTGTTTCGGTTATGAATGCGGATTTTATTGTCCATTGTTTGGCGAGAAAGCTGTCGTGATGACACAATCCGTTAGGGAGATGTATTTTTTACTTTGTCCATTTACACTCATCTGCACATCTTGGTTCCCAGTCTAGCATTGCCTTTCAGGTGCCGAAACGGTTACAGAGATGTGCGTGAACGGCCAAGTGTTATCGATCGTGGTTTGCGGCTGCCCAAACATTGGGTCAATGGGGCCGAACCACATTGCTGAAAATGTGCG
The DNA here is from genome assembly GCA_014338405.1 of Paragonimus skrjabini miyazakii. NCBI lineage: Eukaryota > Metazoa > Platyhelminthes > Trematoda > Plagiorchiida > Troglotrematidae > Paragonimus > Paragonimus skrjabini miyazakii. The sequence goes on from JTDE01000337.1 coordinate 198,908, forward strand.
TACATCCCCACTATAACCACAACCAGCTAATCTGGCTGTGGTTTTGAAGGCATGTTGTTCCCGTTCGTTCACCGGATTCAGTTACATGGCGTGCCCACTGGGTGAGTCCTGCGGTCTGAACTCCGAATTTCGTTGCCCGGTACACAATTTCGGGACGTATGGTATATCCATATCTAGTCTATGTGTTAAACCTCTGCTCGAGTGTTTTATTTGTCCAGCTTTATTCCGCTGACTTGTGACTAGGTTCTTTGACCGAAACGTTACATTTGACTTAAGATCCATGTTGGTTTGTGTGTACAATGTTCAGCTAACTCATATATTGAGCTCGCCGAATAAATTTTTTGTATGTTCAAGCGTTTCTAGAGCAGGACAAAATTCCTCCGGCTTGGGTTGTGTGTTTGATATATGGTTGCCGCACCCTCCACTTCTACTGAACGAGTACATTTGTGTACTATTTCTTCTGCTCATCTGGCACACACGATTACGTCGTCGTTGGTCATTACCATAGATTGTATCCTAATAGTTCTTTCACCCACGACAACGGTCATTTCAATCTGCCCTCCCTCGTTTCTATGCTTTCCGCAGAACGTCAGCATTTGGTTGCTATTTAGGTTGGTGACTGTCTTCGCTTGAATTCATCGACCTATTGTTACTAACTCAAAACCCGGAACAAACAGAGTTTTAAACTTGTTTATTTAATATTATTTCTAGCACAAGTACGTTTCAGCTCTACAGTTAACCTGGCTTACATTATTCCTAACCATCAAGATCAGATGCGTCAATTAATGCTCATCTGTGAGGATGGCAGTTTGTGTTTATTTCCGATAACACCTCAACCATTTTCATTGACTTTGGTAAATGCTTGTCGTTTTATCCGTCTGTTTGTAAAAACATTACTTTGTTATCTCGTAGCCGTTTCTTTGACCCAATGACAGCAACAATACCAATCGGTACTACATGGTGTTTGAAGAATCGAAGGACTCCGCCAAGAATCACATTGATTGTCTCACATGATTATACGTATATGTAAGTATATAGATACATATGCATCTATATAACTGGGAACTGTTTGCCGCGTTCGGTTATACTGTCTCTGTTGATAATTCGAATCTGGCCGATGTTCAGAGTTTCAACATTCAAGTTTCTCCTAAATTTTCAAATCTGCCAAACTAATAACAAATTATGCTGTCCAGATAGTTTACTTATTAACTGAGATTTTTCCTACCAGCTCACCTCTTACAGTAAGACTATTGCCTTTTTGATGGATACAATGCTTACAACTATACAGATACCGGATGTGCTCGCTTACGCTGATAACAGACAACTTTGTGTACACATTTGTGATTACTAAACATACCATCGAAAGCATACTTCACTGTTAAAAAGCTATAAATAAGTTTCATAATTTCTCCATCTCGTCAACCTGAATTGCGGTGTTCTTAAATGAAAAGTGATCTCTTGCTTCTGACAGTGTGAGTTTCACTGACGTAACACAAATTCACCACTATTTACGTTCCGTGTATCATAAATGGCTGTGACATGCGCAGACCTCCGTTTGCATAGTACCTAGAGGTACATAATGTGCCATTTTCTCAGTTTAAACCCGAAGCTAAATAACATAAGAGGTGTATTTAGCTTCACCAGAAGATATATGAACTCCAATAGTTTGAGAGTAATCATACACAAAATTTCGAGAAAACATGTCAGTTCTCGATTGCTGCAAACCCAGGAGAATTCCACATTTGACTGCTTATCAAAAGTCAGCTATTATCATTGACTCAGGAACATTTTTAGTGGATAGACGAGTGGAACATGGTATTGAATGGATTCAATACTGATACTAGCTAAAACAGGATATCATACTCGACGTCTATTTGACCGTAGCTCGTTGGCTATCTGATGTTTCTCCAACTTCAACGGTAGGTGTCAGTCGTGTCCTCTGGAACGAAAACAGTGCGCGAAATCTTGATTGCATAAAATTTTACATCGTTTGTTACTACTCTGGGATAGTCTGCTTACTGCACATTGGAAGTTTCAGCCAGAATGATGCTTAATATATATATGGCTAAGGTGACAAGAATGTGATTTACATAATAGCAGATCAATTCAGCACATTGGTTTGAGCACACTCTGGAGCTAAGCCCATTTGAAAACTAGTGGAGTTTGTTGGCCAGACAAAATTACGGAAACCGACATAACTGCACACTAATCAAAGTTAGTGGATGCTCTCTAATAGGCTTTCAGTAAAATTCTCTACTCACAAATGCAGTCCGTGATACAAATGTAATGTTGGATCTCAAGAAAAATAGGGGCCTCATTCCTACTTAAAACGTGAAAATCCACTTTAGATTTATGTGTCCGCATTGTTTGTGAGACAGATTTACCTCCATCGTACTGATCTTATTTGGGAGTTCATCTGCTGAAACAGTGTATGTCTCATAGTATGTGTACTTGATAGGCTTTTGAGCCAAAGGCCTTGGTTGGAAACCCTAAACGTTTTCTTGTCTAGGTCTGGGCGCTCTGGTAGTATCTCAGCCCACACACAACCATGAATAGTCACAACACAAGTAATTTCATACTGCATCAGCCGTCTCGCAGTAAAAAGCAGGTCGCCCTATCCGCTGCATACAGCAGGGTGGATAGGCGAAAACATGTTACTGTTGACTCCTTTCCCACTGTCCTATCAAATTTAACTCTCAGGCCCCTCCCAACCTCCATTTCTGATAGTTACTCCACAGGTCCCAAAACAGATGTAGCTAATCATAGTAACACTGTGCCGATAAGTCCCATCTGTCACCACTCAACCTCTGTCCTCCTTCATCCCTTGCTTAGAACTAGAATACGGATTGATAAAGATGCTTTAAACGTTCACACTCTAAAACAATGGTGAGGATGATGACTTAATAACTACACTTGCGCATAAATAATATTTATGATACTGTCAAAAATCTGTATAAACAAACAAGATGGGCAGAAACATCCTATGTCGGTATGCTTTTGAGACGGTGCATATACCCGGTGTACTAACTTTCGTCTGATGCAAAACCCGTTGTGAGTGACAGATTCAATTTGTCTTGATTTAGTCCCAGTTCAATGAAAATGTATGGTTACACAGCAATGGAATTCCTTTTCGAAATACTTATCCATCTTTTTCAGTCAATATCACAACTTACGGCATCCACGCTCATCTGAATCGTCACGACAATCCTGACGTCCATTGCACTGAACACTCAAACTGATGCATTCACCCGAAGCACACGCGAACTGGCCCGGTAGACAGCGCACGGGAGTGACTAGAGGGATTCAAAATGGATGTACAGAATGTTATACAAACAGCAATGAACAGTCATCTATTGAACTAGCCAAGTTTTTCTGACTAAAATGGAAATGGAGAGCATGAAACCGTCAAATCAGATTGTACCTCTTTCATCGAAATTCTTATCAAAACAAAACGAACAAATCAATGTCAAGCAAATACTTGAAATAACTATTTTTTCAAACAAATAAATAACCTAACTGCTGTCCGACTGACGAAATAATCTCTTAACTCTCCAGTGCAGGATGACCCTCCACTTGTAAAATTTTGTTCCATCACAGCTTTGTGAAACCAAAACGGAATAATTTTTTATATTACAACAGTTAGTTTCCATGTGAATCTTCAAAATCCAATGGCAAGCCTGTCACATGTTGCTCTATGTGTAAATCGAATTAAACATGTAACAGACGAAGTGTTCGACGAAACTTATTCGAACCTCTTCAATGTTTCTGTTACAAAAATTCACACTCAACCACAGAGTAAAACTGTGAGCAAGACTTCACCCGATCATTACAATTACGTATGATCAATAAACTCAGTAACACAGCGAATAATACGAATCAAATTATTGTATCACGTCAATCACTTCTATTGTAAATCACTAATTTTGTTGTTAAGTGGACCAAAAACGATCACACAACTACTTAACAAAACGCACTATATCATGAAGAAAATTTGTGGTTAGCTACTTGCAGGAAAATAGCTACAATCGAGGAGACAATGTGCCTTTACTCGTCTTTCAGATGGGATACAAAGTACGCTATCAAATTAGGAAGATTGTTATGAGAAAGAAAATCACTGACAGCGAACTATCTTCTCACTGTGGAATAGATCTTCATGTTTATCTTAGTGAATTCCCATACAATGAAAATCTCGTTGTAACGAACAAGTTGCATATCGCCACTCATAGCGAAGTTCGTTATAACGATTTATGCACAGGAACTACAACTCAACTGCTCTCGTGCCAACAACGGGGTATGTAGCGGAACTCAACCGTGATAGCTTGAGTACCCACTAACAAATAACGATATCTCAACGATAGTCAATGAGAAGGTTAAATCAAATAGTTTGGATCTTTATTGGTGGGATCGGTGTACGAGCTTAATCCAGTGGCGCTCGTCCGGACCGTGTCCTGTCCCGTTCGGTTGTGTTGTTGCTTGATCCGATCTGGGTTCAACCCCGTCACGTGCGCCTGTGTATTGACCGCACTGAATCACATCCAGTTACAGCGTTCCAATTGGCTGTGTGCAGATGTTGACCCCATGCGCGTGCGTGCGTACGTTCCGATGTGGAAGAAGGTTTTCGGGCCGATGGTTGTGTGGGTATGCATGCGCAGGTTGGGACAGTGAGCGTCACTAAGTCTTAGGCTTGTCACGTGATGAGCCGCGTGAGAGGGCGAAACGACGGTTGCAGGTATCGATGGCCACGGGTATACGGTTCATAGTCAAAGCTACGAATCTTACCAGACAGGACAAGTAGGAGTAGTCGTTTTTGCTACTTAATCACTAAGTTTGTTTGCTTACTTACAACCAAAACAGAACCATAACGGCATGTGAGCTGGGACAGACAGCGTCTAATCAACGAGATAGGTTTGATCGCGTTGTGTGCTAGTTCCCTTCGACTAAGAGTGACTCAATGAAAACAAGCTATGTTCACAAAAGACCGCGGATAACGTAACAGAACAACTATGAGGTGGAGTTAACTAAAACCATTATTCACAATCACAACCGGATGAATATCGCTGTGCCACGTCCTACTGAGCAGCTTATGAGCAGCTTATGATGGTAACATGTTCCACAGACTAGACACCTTATCCAGCAGGGCAAAACGCCGTTGACAACGATTTATATATAACTAGGTAACATGGCCCTACTTAGTGGCATGGGCGGCGGCATGATACGACATGCGTACGTGGACAAGACGAGTAAGTAGTTCAGTTAACTCGTTGCAGGATTGCGATTAATGAGGGATGTTGCGTACAGTTTCACCTCATTAGGTTCTATGTATTAAAGTATTTAGGTGACAACTCAACACAAGCGTACATGGTGGATTGTTTGACACTCCTAACCCGCTTTCGTGTGAAACGCAACATAAACAAATCCTCAAGTTTCATGAAGTAGAAATGGGACATTTAAGGTAAGGCATATAAAGACGTTTTACGCGAATCACGCAAAACATGAATTGTGATATGCACGTCAGACCAAAATGGCCAAATTTGCTAAATGAGGTGGGTATTCGGTAAGCATTCTGTGGTGTTCGATAGAATGTGATCCTAGTCATAATCGATTGTTTTCTAGTCACTCAGTATCCGTTATAACTGCGCTCTTTTGTATCACAGTAAACAGAAACAATCGTAGACTTCGGTAAATTCTTGGAGTTATCGCATCTTCTTAATCGTAGCTTCAGAAACAAAGGCCTTTGGCTCCACGAATCCATGTCTACCATCTGGCT
>JTDE01000337.1:215749-229684 GCA_014338405.1 Paragonimus skrjabini miyazakii
GGCTTGTGATTGTGGCCTGCGGTTTCTTGCGGGCGCACACAAGGTCACTCGCAAAGCGCATCCATTCTATTCTGTTGTGCGTCAGCTGACAAGGGTACGCTAATTGGTCTTATCATTTGGCAGAATCATTGTTCTGACTGCATTGTAAGTAGCCATCTGATTTACGACACTACATATTAAAGTTATTTTCTACTTGCAAGCGGGTTGGAGCATCTGTGCTATTATAACGCGTTGCATACTGAATATGGAAAATGATTACGCTTACGACATCTCTGTTCATCAAATCCGTCCAGACAGTCAATTCGGCCGTCACAGCGTTTTGATTGTGGGAGGCATTCACCAGATGGACATTGGAAATTCGGTGGTAGGCAGTCCCTCCTTTCGGCTTTCATGGAATGAAAGGTTCAATAAACAGACACTAAATACATGCAGTTAGTTAAAAATAAGGCAATAACAATTAAAATTTCTTTCTTTCATAGCTGTGTCTCATTTCATATTTGTTCGTTAATTCATTCTTAAAGGTGAGTAGTTTGCAGTATGTACCGTTATTAAAGAGCCACCTGATGTTCGGCTGCGTTTACCTTAGTTTTGTGCAAATCTGTTTTTCGTATCCTTCTGCGGATACGGTTGATCAGTTTGCTTAAAAATAGTTGACTGTATTGTTAAATCAAACGGCAAATACGCTTCACTCAGGTTGCATGGAGAAAGTATGCTTTTTGTTACGTTCACTTTTAACCTCAGATGGGCAAACATATGTTGGAAAGCAGTCTGGATATGGCAAAAACGTAAGTACATAGAAGGGAGTCATATCAAAATCTCGCAACAGTCGTCACTAATCACTGGTAGTTTTTTTTTATAGACTACTTGCAACGAACCTTCTCTCGCAAGCGTTAGTGACGAACAAAGTGGTTGTATTCTCTCAACTGACAATACCCGAGGTCGATCAACACCTGGTCATTCAAACCCAATTCACACCGCAATTTTCCTTGGTCAGGGTAACAGAATTCGCTCCACTGTCTTTCGTTTAGGGTCCACACAGTCACCACCAGTGTGGTCCTCACGCACGCCCACACACCCTCCCGTTACCGCACATTCACAGGACGGTTAACCGTTCACTAACAGGTGAAGTAACGCAATTTGACAAGCCGAATGACGGTGACAACAGCGAAACACAACAGCTTGGCATCCACGCACAGTTCTCCCCCACGGACTTAACTCTCTACCTCACCCCGTCTGGACTTAACGTGCATCCTGACATCAACCTAACGTAGCAGATTCGCCTCCTTGTTGTCAGTGTATTCTCTACGTCCGTCAAATCGAGACCGGATCTTGACGTGGTGTGATGTCTTGCGCATCTCGAGGACCTATTGGGTTAAACTGGACGGTGGGGGTAACCATACCCACAGAGTTACTCATACCAAGCAGGCTAATAAGTAGGGGTCTAACAAACCAGTCTTCTGGTCCTCCAGGTTGGGAGTTAGAAGAAGGTTGGTATCTTTTTCTGAAAAAACTACCAGTTTTGAAACAGTATAACCCGTCCGTTGCCTTGCGGTACAGACTTTTGAGCCAAGGGTTTTGGCTGAGAACCCTAATCGTTTTCCTGTCTAGGTCTGGGCGTCCTGGCAGTATCTCAGCCCACACACAATCACGAATACTTACAGCAACAATAATTTCATAACTCCATACTCGCAGTATTAACCGGGTCACCCTATCTGCTGCATACAGCAAGGTGGGTAGGCGAAAACATGCTACTGCTGACCTCTCCCCATTGCTTTATCAAATTTAGCTCTCATGTCCCTCTCGACCCCCATTTCTGGTGATTACTCTGCGGGTCCCACAATAGATATAGCTAATCATAGTAACACTGTGCCAGTAAGTTCCATCTGTTACCACTCAGCATCTGTCCTCCCTCATCTCTTGCTTAGAACTAGAATACGGATTGATAATGATGCTTTCAATGTTCGCACTCTAAAACAAATAGGTCGCTCTCGAACGAACGCTAGACTCATTGAATGTCGATGTCTGCAGCACTTTAGAGGCTACAACCGAGTACAGTTCTCAACATATGAAACGAATATTCTTCACACGGTCTACCCTGTACTAGTTATACCATTCGGTTGACTGTACGGCCGCCACTACCGGTCAAGCTGGAATAGGTGTAACCCTTAGCACGAAGGCCGCAGCCGCACTGGTAGATTGGATTCCTGTTAGCAGCAGACTTTGTGCCATCCGTTTGACAGGTTCTACTAAAGTCAACTCTTAACGCAAACCTTTAGGATTTTTTTCACTGTGTCTGCTTAAGCTCCAGCCGATTGTAGTGATGCTGGCATCAAAGACGCCTTTTACTCGGATCTTACCCTCTTCTTCGGTCAACACATGGTTCAATATAGTCGTTTTGGCCGGACATATGAGCGCTTAGGTTGGCCGTCTTGGTGAGACTGAGTCTCGTTTTGGTGGCAGGTGTGGGATAGAACCAAACCGCTCAGCTAATGGCAGGTGGCTGTTACAGTTGTTTGCTGAGCATAATCTGTTCTTAGCCAGTACTAGTTTTAGGCATCGTGCGCATCAATACTATATCCGATGCCCTCCTTCTCCGAATCAGGCCTGGTCTCAGACAGACCATAAAGCTGTTAATTATAGGTCGTGGAGTCCCATTCAAGACTGTTGTTCTTACTGGAGCACACACCAAGCGTTGGTATGCTGTCGTTTAGTTCCTACTTTCGAAGGACAACAACCTCACCGATTACAACAGCTAGCTGGTGAGAAACTGGCCATACCGTCGGTAAAGCGTAAGTAGCGAACCAGCATAGAAAGCAGGTTCAGCAGTTTTCGTCCTGAAGATTCTAATAGCTGAAGGACCTAAATCTTGCAGACCATTTACGACACAATTACTGTAGCTTGCGTGGTTTCGTGGTCCGAACGAACATTGGATCTCGAAGAAACCTCTGGAGTTTTGTGAAGCCAGACGGAACATCCCTTCTGGCAGTTCACGTAACAAGTTTAGGACATATTTCCGTAGGAAAATGAAACATAGCCTAAAGACTGATCGTAAAACGTGGCTAATGGAGAATAATAAGGAAATGGAAATCCATTTTGCTTAAGGTAACACTGATAAACTCTCTAGATTTATCCGTGCTACTGGCTCCAGGCGACCGTCTGTCAGTGCAACTATCAGCGAGGCAGATGGTACACTAATGCGTAATAAGTCCAGAAGGTTAGAGTAGTGGGCGGAACATTTCGAGGGTCAATTCAGCTGGCCCCCTGCTTCTGTTGTGTTGCCGGCAAAAAACTGTAGGGTAGCACCGTGGTCACCAGAATTAAAGTCACCCACTGAGATTAAGATTCGCAATTGCATCCCGATTCTCAAACGTAACAGGGTTGCTGGTCCAGGTGATCTCGTGCCAGTACTTTTCAAAGAAGATGGAGAGGAGTTAGTAGAGGTCTTGACTCAATTGTTTCAACTTGTGTAGACGACGGAGACCATACTTCCGTGCGGGGGTCAGGCGATAATAGTTCTTATACTGAAAAAAAGTATCAGTAGCTCTTGCGAAAAACACAGAGGAATTGGTTTGACTGCATTTATTACTAGGGTTCTGGCATCGACTATATTCCGCCGACTCACTGCATCTCAAGAGATAAACATTAGGATAGAACAGACAGGGTTTCGCCTTGGACGGGGATGTACTGATCAAGTGCTCCCTCTTCGCCAAATTCTAGGACAGCGTCTTTTATACCACCAGCCAACTACTGCCGTATTTCACGACTATAAAGCTGCGTTTGATTCGGTGGATTGATCTACACTTTTGGATTCACAAAAACGTATGGGTGTACTGACCAAGTATGTGAACATGCTGTCGGTACTTTACTCCCATACTTCGGCTCAGGTTGGGGTTTACGGTGAACTGTCTGACAGTTTCAGCACTAGATGCAGCGTACGTCAAGGCCGTCCATTTTAAAATTTTTGTTCATTTTTGTCATAGACGAAATAATGGAAGATTGTCTGAGGCACTCAAGTGATGCTGGCGTAGACCTCCTACCTGGTGAAAGACTGATTGATCATTGTTATGCTAATGACAAGGTGTTGCTGTTTGACAACTTTCAAGCGGTACAAACAACGCTAAACGCTATTTTGCATTCTGCCAAATGCTTCGGAACGCGCTTTGCAGCCTCAAAATGCAAACGGCTTCTACAAGATTGCTGTGATCACATAGATTCAACGTTAGATAACGAAGTCATGGAGGTTGTTGGCCGATTTGTATACCTAGGAAGCTGCATCAGCGGGGGCGGCAGAGTTGTAGAAAATGACATTGAAGCGCATATTTCCAAGGTTAGGGCGATGTTCGTTAATTTGAGACACCTATGACTATAGAGAAGTATTTCGCTGAAACTTAAGGGTCGTGTGTATCAGACAACAATGAAGGCTGTATTAATTTACGGTAGCAAAACCCGATCGCTCATGGTAGAGGACGTGAACCGCCTTCAGGTGTTCGACCACCGATGTCTGCGTTCGATCGCTCGTATCGGGTGAAACCAGCGAGTAAGCAATGAGAAGGTTAGGAAGCTGGTGTTTGGCACTGATTGTCAAACGAGTTCTTTTGTTCAGCCACTACAATTGTACAGACTTACACGAGATGATCGCAAGTATATGGCGCAGCACTACTGGATGAATTGAATGACCACGAAACGGTCTAATGTTCGAGACAACAATCGATTAATTCGTTGGAAAGTTCCATTTAGGTGAGCTGAATAACCGAATTGGTTAACCTCAGAACCATGATAAATGATGTGGTCTGTGGGAATGTGCTACAAAGACGTGTGTTCCGCGTCGCTAATAACTACAGAACTTGAGTACTACAATAAGTAACGTAAGTCGGCTTGATAGCAGAGTACCCTTTGAGGACATTATATCGTGAATCGATTGAATACTTTTGAGACTGGTCGAATCACACAGTGAACAAATGCCGTAGCGTCGATAGACGGTCCGAACTAGTGCAGTGGAGTTGAGCGATCATAACATACTACTCATACAACTGCTATTCAGTAGTAGGATCGGAGCATATATTTTGACATGCTACAAGCCGCAGGAAAAGTGCAGAAAGGAAAATCAGAGTGCAGTATCACCTATGGGAGTCCCTGCTACTTAATGAAACTGAGCATTGACGTCTGCGGCAGCCGAGACGGTCTGAGGCTGAATACCGCGTGCAAATGAGTGGTTTTGTTTCAGGTTTTGTTTCAATGCTTAACCCCTGTATTGCTTGGTCGAATAAATAACCCTTGTGCTATCCGCGTTCTTGGATCACAACACTAGAACATGTACCCATTGACAGGTGGAGGAAAATGCCCCAGTCTTATAGCGAATACCTTGCGTAAAGTATACAGAACAGTATGTAAGCCAGTATCAGTGTCAACAAACCAATAACAAAATATTGTGCTGTAAAGTTTAGAAACTACTATTTTCAGAACAATGAAATATAACTAAAAAATAGATCACGTTTCATGACTTGAACTTGTTCATAGTTGACATGCGAATTTATTTTGAAAAACGCCAGTAACATTTATTCAACCACGAGCAACACACTTTGCGGATCTGTTACCAACTGTTAAACCCGCATTATCGTCAATAAAATCGCTTTGAAGAACAATTAATTGTTAACATGAGTAACTAACAAATGAAGTGGAAGACTAATCTAGACAGGATGTATGAACTGGCGTGTAACGGAATGGTATAAACAACGAAATTACCATTTGTAATTTTGTATAAAATTTGTGAACATACTACCAAGTGACTAATCTCAGTTTACCCGTACGAAAACTTAGCACCAAGCAACCGATTCGTTCAAGTAATATCATACGGGTTTTAAATAAGCTTACTCCTTAGCTGTACTACAGTCGCATTTGGGAAGTAGATACTCTCAACTATCACCAATTACTGCTTGAGGATGATGAAGTGAACAATTCAGAAGGATAAATGGAGTTGCCCATCGATTACTTAACATTGACAAACAAGAATATCAACTACGATGAATCTCAAAATTCTTCATCTCTTGAAGTTCGCATTAATTAAAAGAAAATACTTATTTTCTGCGAAAAAATAAACAAACAACTTGTCGATGATTTCGGGACAATGTGTTTGAAGGAGACATATAGTTCAGTGTCACTGTCAAACTAATTCAACTGTATTATTTTAGTTGATTCATTCACGAATTATAAAAGAAGTACAGTGTGCGAGTTGAACTCATGTAAATGGATTTTGTTGTCTGATCCTTTGTGAGGACTTCAAGATTATGGTCTAGTCAGCGGAATCGTGGAGAACAAGGGTAAATTAGCTCTGAGCAACGTGTATTTGAGCCATACTCACAAAAGAGTTAACGTGCGATGCACACCACATGATTCCAGCATCAACAAGCCGATGTCTAGATCGCCCTGAAGCTTATATAATGAAGCCATTGAGGTTGTTGACCGATTTGTGTACCTGGGAAGCTTCATCAGCGATGGCGTCGGAAGTGTAGGGAATGAAATAGAAGGGCGTATTTCCAAGGCTAGGGTAGTATTCGCCAATCTGGGGCACCTCTGGTGACATAGAGGTATTTCTCTGAAACTTAAGGGTCGTGTATATCAGAAAACAGTGAAGTCTGTATTAATTCACGGCAATGAAACCTGGTCGCTCATTGACCGCACATATCCCGCAGCGGAATTGCGCTTGTTGCTTTCCACCCGCAGGATCAGTCTCCACTGCCCCGATCGTTCTTTCTCGGAAGACTCTGCCTCTCATGTTATCTACCAGTTCACTTGCAGTTGCGGTGACTCATACATTGGCAGAACGGACCGAAATTTACGACAAAGGATGGCGGAGCACATCCCCAAATGGCTAGTGCGAACAATGAGTCAACGTGGGTCAGTATGCCAAAACTCGAACAGAAACCCGGCGTCTTCGATCGCGAAACACTTAATCGCAACAGGTCATGTGGTTGACCCTGTCACTTCGTTCATTGTCCTATTGCGCAACCGCAACCCTAGGTTGTTGGCGTTCTCCGAGGCATTGCTGATCAAGCGTCACGCCCCGGTCCTTTGTTGGCAAAAGGTGCTGACGCAATCAATTTCGTTACCGTGGCAGTGAACCCTGATTACTCCCATGTTGATGTTCGTTTATTTCACTGTTTTATTGCCATACGCTTAACCTATATAACTGAATGTTTTATGTATTCGACTGATGAGAATAAACGAAATGCTTGCATCTCGCAATGTTTGTCTTCTTGCCGTCTTAATGAACTGGATAAAGGGAACTCAATGTTTCAATTGCATTTAGTCAAATGATCTATACGGTCGATCTCAACTCGATGACGATGCTAGAGTGCATCGTGAAAGCCCTGTTTTTGCATCTGCCACATAAGTGGGTAGAGGTTGCGAGTCACATTTTTGGGATGGCATGAAAACCCTCCTTTGATGAACTGTTCCAGTTCGTCTCACGTTATGCTAGAATTACGCACAGTAGATATAGTCAGGTAGTCAACGAAGCCGAACGGAAAGACTTGAGAACAGTGCACTCGTCTGGAAGCAGTCGGTAAGATACTAGATGAGATCCCTTTGAGTCATTCATTTTCCTGGTTAGTCAAGATCGTGCAAGAGATCCTCGTGTCGGTTACGCCTTATGTCTTTGGTACAAGCTTTTGGAGTGTGTGATTCATTCCTAACTATCAGTGTGCCTATAAGATGGGATAACTTGTGCTGGTTTATTTATCTCAAGTTGTGGCATCCAGCTTCAAATTGCAGGATTAAATCACATTGTAGCACGAATGATTGCGGTAGGTATCACCATAACCTACTGTATCTAACGTACACAGAGTCTATGGCTGACGACAATAGCAAATATCACGTTTACTTAAATAATGCTCAGAAATGGCTAAAGAAGAAACTCATTTGTGAAAAATCTGAACTTCGGCTGGTCTCGAATCAGAGCGCTGGCTGTGTTTGGGCATGCTGTTTGGTACGTCTAAACACAGTGAGCGCTGTACCAACTGACGTTTTGAATTTGGAATAAGTTACCCTCTGTTCTACCGTGTCATACAGAACCCCCAAAATGGTCCAGGTAGTAGACTGACACACACCTTTTTTCAAGCAGTTCACGGTGGAAGCTGCCAGTGCCACTGATGGACACGTAGGCTGATTAAGAGCTTAGCATATCGGTGAAAGTTCTTGGTTCCTGCTGAACTCGAACCACGAAGAGTAGCAACGTGCACAAAACAAGGCAAGCACTGCGGCCAGGTAAAAAGACTTAGTGATCGATAATACGATGCCTCAGTAGTAAATACACAAGACCCGTAGACCTTAAAGACACAGAACTTGTGTGAACACACCACGTCTTTTTGATCTAATGACATGTACAGATCGTCAAAACGGCTCCCAAATGTAGCCATTAGAATGCAAGGCAGATAGACTGCCATAGTCAGGCACGGATAGTCAGAGAGTGGCCAAATAAAACAGTTAGCTTGGTACTGCATGTCACACCAAGCTGTAATGCTGCTTGTCAGGAGGTCTCCAGGTTTCAAGAGCATTTTTGCGCAGCCCATCTAGGTACGCAGAGTACACCCAAATATTTGAATCTGACATCCGTTGCTTTTGGTCCACCTTATTTGTGCAGGGAAGTTGAATCAGCTGCCAGCGTTCAATGTTACATGTGAAGAAGGTTATGTTGCACATAAATACCGAGGCAACTGATTTAGCCTTAATGGAAGTTAAATCGTTTTCTACCCTTTGCAAACTAACTTCGTTAAATTTGAAATATACATGAGTACTAAGTGATGTCGTGCCAAATATTTTTTATAGATTATTAAATAACTCTTTAGAAGAATGTTGTCATAATTGTAAAACGTGACAGGATTTTTCCTGACAAACTATTTCATTTAAAGTGTCATCTTATCTCTGTTTCACAGGGCGGACAATTGATCCTGTTTGTGGGGTTATCTCTCGTAAACTCAAGATAGTCAATGTGTTCCGTAGTTTTTAAGCCTCCTCTTCTCATAAGCTGAAGTCGATCAATAACCAGTAGATGGCCTGTAAACTAACAGACTGCCACGACGCCTTAGGAGATAGTAAGAGACCGTGTTATCCTGAGACTGGACGTTTGCAAATATGAACACCTTTTTTTGATGTACCGGGCTGATAAGATTATGAAACTCGATTGCAAACATGTTCAGGACTTTTAAACGACTTTGCTTATTGCATCGGTTTTCTTGTCCTGTGAATGAACTCACCGCAACACTTACGAATGCAGGTCATCTTTCGGACATAAAGTATACAGTTTTTCACGACATTACGTGTATAACGTAGCATTTTATATTATGAGTTTTATACCATACCATTCTTGCTGGAGATGGGTTAGACATAACTTTGGAACACGCACCCGAAATCAGATTTGATGTATAACATACCATTTGTGAGACATGGGTCTACCGTTTACGCGACTAATGTTCCCTTTCTTCACCTGGCACTCGTTATTAAACTTTTACGTAAATAAAGCAGCATTTTGTTTGTATTGTTATGTCAAGGATTGGGGGGTTACAACATGCGTTACTGGTACACTACTGTCTACTGCAGTGAAGATAAGTGATCGTAATATACTACTGATACCACTGCTGTTCAGTAGTAGGACCGGAGCATATATTTTGACATCGTACAAGCCGCAGGAAAAATGCAGGAAGGAACATCTGAGTGCAGCATCGCCCATAATGGTCCCTGCTACTTAACGGAACTGAGACTTGACGTCTGCGGCAACCGAAAAGGTCTGGGGCCGAATACCGCGTGCAAATGAGTGGTTTTGTTTCCGGTCTTGTTTAAACGCTTAACCCATGTGTTGCTTTGTCGAATAAACAACCCTTGTGCCATCCGCGTTCTTGGATTTCAACACTACGTCTTTCCAGTTCTTCTTGCCTTGTAATCCGTGGGTCGTAGACGATCGGTTGAGTTTCAGTAAACTGGTGAGGGCATTCGTTTATAATGTTATCGGTCACCGACACAACGCTGGCAGACAAAACAGTCACTTTGGTCAACCTGTTTTAATCACGTTGTAGCAAGGTGGAAGCTGACTGGATCACAAAGGAGGTAGCTGGAATCCCTCGGCATCATCATGAGTTAAGTGCTGTGAATAAACGAGAAATTAGGCTTAGACTTTAGTAAAAGAGAAGCAGTAGTAATCAGAGGTGCTTACTGTTATTGTAATTTCTCTTCACATCCCTCCTAGTTAGTAATGTAGTCCGTGACCGCGCAAGCACAAAAACAAAATTATTCTATTTCCCAGGTAGTTCTGGCCCATGGTTAATTTAACCAAGCTGTGAATGAAGTGGAGAAAAGTGTCGGGTATAACTCACCGCATGACCTCTCATCCCAACCGTCTGCACAGTCCGCACGTCCGTCACAAATTTGCTGTGATAGCAAGCATTCACCAGAAGGACATGGAATGTTAGGAGGGCGACAATCCGACGCTGCAAAGAATAAAGTAAAACGGAAGTGTTGATCTCAGTTAGTGTTGATTAGGTTGCTGTAAGACTTCTTCAACACAAAATGTCTCGGCATTCATCGCCTATCATATGAGCGTTTTAGATTTCCTAAGTGACTATCAACAAATAGCAAGTAGTAAACAAACTAGCAACGAAACAATACCGTGTTAGCTATCATTACAGCTGAAATTCAAAGAAAATAAAGGCACTTACGACATCTCTGCTCGTCAAATCCATCCAGGCAATCCTTTCGTCCGTCACAACGCCTTGATTGTGGAAGACATTCACCAGATGGACATTGGAAATTTGGTGGTAAGCATTCCCTCATCTCCGCTTTGAATAATCAAGATAAAGAAACGAACATAGGGTTTGTGACCGAATTGTAACATTGTTGTTTCTTACTTTAAACATTCTTTGGTTCATGCACTATCGATGCCCATTACACCTACCCTCCTGAATGCCTCTTCCTAATTAATACAATGCTCATCAAAACTAGAGCCTACCAGAATAAAATGGAATTGTTCATTCTTTCCTGCGAAGGCAACATTTTCATTGGAAATAATTTTATCTCTGATTATACACTTTCCGACATACATTGTTCCTTGTTCGATTGAGCCCGGTTGAACCGTGGCTTATCGGTTTTGTATAAATCGAACAACAATCAAGGGCAATTTTGCGTTATTAGTACAACGAGGTGCGGACTGAGTGGTCACTCTAACAGTCGGCTGTGAGCTCACATAATGTGGAGCAGATCGTTGAAATGACAGTCAGTGTTTATGCTTTCTACAGGCAACTCAAGACAGGCTTACCAAGGATGCTTTACAATAAACCTATTGATGTTACATGGATTTGGTAAACATGGTATGAAACGTAATTGAGGAAGCGAACGTTCGTAGATAGAAAAAACGGCTACTATTCAAAGTGGCTGGACAAAGCCAGTTCCATTGTTGAGCAGAATAAGGTGTTAATTTTTATTCTGACACTAACAACTTTTGCACGAGGTGGTTGTTATCTACGTTTCATTAAGCGTTGGTTTATATTTTACATCCGGGTATCAAAATTGGTTTTACTCCATAGATACTTATCGAAAGTGAATACCCAACTAATTGTATCTACAAGCATCCTAAGCTGATCGACTCTGGGCCAGCCTTTACAACCGTACCGCGAAAATCTATGTTCATACCTGTATCTCACAAAAGAGACTCTTCGTAGCACCAATAATGAAAACAGCAATGAATCCGGGGTATACGTCAGCCAAACTTATTATGCCACACCAAACAACTCGTATCTCATCAAGTCCAAGAAAGGATCCGGTGCCTACACTCGCCAAATCACACACTGTTTATGAATTTATCTGTCCCTACTGTTTGAAGTACGTTGGCCGCATAGTGAGGGCACTGTACATTCGGATCTCGGAGCATCACTCAAGTGGCTTCTGAGTGCCAAAAGACAAGGAACTACAAAGAGCGTAATTACAAAACATCTACAGGAATCCGGCCGTCAAATAGAACCCTTAAAGCATTCCACGTTTTCTGTCAGACAATGACCAGACATGCTTTAGGTTTTTCCGAAGCGCTCGGCATACACCGTAGAAAAATACCGTTACACTTTCAGAAGCAGATCGTAGTGAACCCTTCACGTTCTTAGTAATATGTTACACAGATTGAATATTCTTCGTACTTTTATTTCTTTACCCTTATTCGTTGTTTCTACCATTCACGTGCATTCGTAACTAGTATCATTATTTTCGATCACGTGACCAAATGACGATTGATCACTTTAAAAAATTTCGCACACACAGGCTCCCACACCTTTAAATGTTTCTACACCTATTCGCCTATATAACCGGGAAAAAACGAATCAAATAATGCCTGAGCATACATCTTAGATGACGATTGTTGTGTTATTCGAACTTAACTGGGGACAAATTTGTTTCGAAATAATTGTTACTTACGTTTCAATAAGCGTCAGTCTACATTTTACATCCGGTAAAGCAGATAACTCAACAACTGTTACTTTCTCTGCTAATCCGTTACGGAAAAGTCGCAAAATGACCTTGACACCTTCCCGGGGTCATTAGCTGTAGATGATATTACCGTTACTTAGCTGACATGCTGTTCATATTGCATGCTGCGCGTTCCAACGATTGGTAAACTCAACGTCAGAAGTCCCCACGTAATTGTAAGTTGCTCGACACCAGGTCAAGGTCTCGTTCGGAGTCTCCAGTTAGCTTGATTCAGCAAAAGACGTATGCAGAAAGTGTCCTTATATAGACAAACAGGAAGAAAGTGTAATTAGTGTCTAATTCTACCCCTTTTCTCTCAAGTGGTGGAAGTTCTACAGGCTCGACTGTTTTTACCTTTTATTATGCTCATTCGAAATGCTCAAGGGACAGTCTTTCTGACGAAGTTTTCGGCTGAAAATCCGTAAGCCATGGATTGCATATGTTAGCTACTTTCAATATTTTCCGTTGCACATCACTGTTACTGCCTTACGGAATGATGAGTAGTTGTGAAGTAGAGGCCCATTGTGAAAATCCTGAGCTTCAGCAGGATTCGAATTAGCGACAGAAACAGCGTGGCTAAAAGTGCCAAGCGCTCCACCATCTGAGTTACCCGACCCGTCTGGAAGCCCATAATTTTTAAACTTGGACCCAGTTATCCATTCAACTCACTGTTATATACAGTATGCTGTTTCTATCACCATTTAGAATCCAGTTGAAACTCAGATCTTTCACTTTTAGTGCACAAAAGTGATACTGGTTGATTATAGCTAAAAGTGTTGGAGGAACCTTGTTTAGATGGTCAGTCCGCCAGATCATTTGGTGAACTCCAATATGTCACAGTTGGCTGGGTGGGTTGATAAGTCCAAATATGAAACCTCTGAGCTCCCTGCATGGTGTCGCAATTAAGCTGGTAAGATACTCCCTGCATTTGGGCAGGCCGTTTCTATCTTTGGTTTGAATCTAGTTAAAGCCCAGAGTAGTCGGAATCATGCCTCATCTAGAATAGTTTTTTCGGTAAATCCTGCAACATTTATCGATAAGGTTGGACAAGACATTCAACAACAGTTCAAAATAAAAGTGATCATCAGTCGGTTGACACTTTTAAGAAAAGATGGTAAATCAAGGTTTAACATTTTGAAAGATGCGTCCACCTACGCGTGTTTTTTAAACACATCCCTGGGAAATGTACTGCCATTCGTAAAAAACAATTCAATAACGTCTTACTGCAATCCCATTCGTCCGATCTGTCTGCACAGTCCGGGCGACCGTCACAGCGCAGTCCAGGAGCAATGCATTCACCAGAACGACAAGCGAATTTAGGTGGAGGACACCGAGAGGCTGAATTCGGCAAAAATTATATCATTAGTGCTTTCGAGTAAGGTTAGTGTCGATTAACAAAAAGCATATCTTTTTGTTTCATAGGCGAGGCTTGACGGC
>JTDE01000337.1:313034-325846 GCA_014338405.1 Paragonimus skrjabini miyazakii
TAGCCATTAGAAACTCCTCTTCTGCTCCTGTTTTTCAGTGGGTTAACGAACAAAGGAAAATGACTGCTAAATGGCTATAGAAACCACCTCTCATTCTTATGAAATACAGTTGTCTTACAAAATTGTACGAACAAAATAACTGTCTAATACCCATCAGACAGGCCAATTTGTGAAATGGGGATGAGTCTACACAACGGGTGAGAATGAGTTATCGTAATAACCAATTCAATACAGTCTGCTGAATGAAGATGATGTGAAACTTGAAAGGTTGTGTGCTTGATAAAATGGTCAATGACAGTCCATCCATGGTGATTTTTATTCATCAACGTATACGGATTTGTGTAAACTGGTTATTCCGGATTGTGAATGAGATGAAAAATCTTGGGCAAAATTACTGGACAATCATTGCTTGTCAACTTGTGCTGTCTAGAAAACACTTTCCGAAAAATGCTTGGAAAAAACATACGTGAAAAATTCGGTTTATCCGTTAGTAACGGTTTCTAAGTCGAAAACTTATAGAGAACTTTTAGTGAGTATCCTCTCAATGGGTGCAAAGGCCTGTTACATTCTGCAGATTCGCAACAGAGATGCTGGACTTTTTAAGATGCTATGTGAACAAACTGATAATAATCTCATTTAGTTAATCTTTTCGAAACACGTCGAGACATTGTAACGACATTGTAACAGGTATATGTAACAATTTCTCCCGGGAGTGAACATCAAAGTGAGATTGTATCGTCTTCGAAGTCGCTGCTAAAGCCCAGCTGAGTTGTTTATTACAAATAAACTTGCGGTAATAACTTATGATTCATTTAACCCCTAATGACTTCAGCCAGGATGACATGCAAAATGGTATATTTTGTGGACTAACGCTTTAAGCTGGTGTGTCAAACGGTGGTTATCTGAAGATTATGTTGCTTACACAGGGGCTCAAACGCAGCTTCCAGAATCAAGTGACAATTCTATTTCTACAGAGGAGGAGAATTTGCACTGTTGGTGTGCTCCAAGGACGTTAAACTTGTGAAGTAAAACTTGAGTCGTCTGCCTCATGTTATAATGAGGATGGTTTAATAGGCATATTCTGGCGTGATGATCACCAAGAACCATAAAAATATCTCATTTGACAAAACTTTCGTCGAATTGTTTATACAGATGTTCATTTGACGAACGTGAGTAACAGGACAAACACCAGTGAAGAGAAAATTACTTTATCGTAACCGGTGACGTAAGAAAAAACTGGAGAGGACGGTTTACAGCATGGTTGATGACATTAACCTTAAACCGCCCTCAAAGATATTATCCAAAGTAAACGCGTGTGACACTTTCCGACATCTTTTCAGCATGATCAGAAAAAAATTCTTCAGTTTGCCAAAACTACCGCAATCATAGATCAAAAACCGTCTTGCGTTCAATGAAGTTCCTTCACACATTACTGCTTCCGGGCAGTCGTCATTTTCCCACTTACATTTTTTCTCTCACTCTGAATACGTTATTTCTCTCCCATTTCTTTTGTCAAATAAATAACCGTTTATGTGTTATTAGAACGTTAAGAAGTGTTAGTCCGAAGATAATCACATGGTTTACGGCTTCTCGTTCTTTTGTCAAATAAATAACCGTTTATGTGTTATTAGAACGTTAAGAAGTGTTAGTCCGAAGATAATCACATGGTTTGCGGCTTCTCACAATTCTGTCCAAAATGTTAATAGAGTAATATCTTACTAAGTGAGTTTTCAAAATAGCACGGAAGTTACTCTTAAACTTTCACATCCTACCGACTACGAAGAATATCTAACCTTGAATGGAAAGCATTAATGTGTGCACACACAAGCTTTGTTTAAAAGCTCAAATTACTACTACCTGCCATTGCAACAAAGAGTAGTATCGTACCACAGTTACCTGGTCAGTAAACCTCAAGTGGAATTAGACTTACAATCGTTTTCAGGAACCATCCACTCCTCTCATGGCACCTATATTTATGGTTAATGTTCTACGTTTAGCCTAAAGGTGCACCACCAAAACGGACCTGTTCGCCAATTTTTGGTTTCTGAAGAACTCTTCCCTGTATTTATCCTCAGACAAAAGCGGCTGTGCTGAACCATGCCACGAATATCAAAGATCGTGAACGTGGAAGATAGATACCAGTCGTGATGGCTACCGGGTTCAACAGTAATCCTTTTGCCATCCAGCATAAGAGAATACACTCGGTAGAATGAGTTACTGAAGGTCCTTAGCAAGCAAGCATTTTGGATTAAAAACAAGCGAGAAAATCACATGGAAGCATCGACACCACTGGTGACTTTAGCGGTCCGTGTGGTTGATTGTACTTCTTCAGTACTCACCGAATTCAGTATTTAACTTGCAAACTTTGGACCCTACAACTCACCGTGTAGGGTTTTATGCAGTAATACGGGTGTTTACCTTTTTGAACTCTCTTAGATGTAAGTGAATCTTACTTTACGAGAAGCTTTGTGTAGTGACACAGACAGTCACTACACCCTACAAAATCCATTCACTGACTTCACCTCAGCTTCCAGTAAAACTTGTGTTGTTTAAATATGAAGCCCACCGACAAACAAGGATGTCACATAGTTGTCTTCTAAATTACAATAACAGATTGATTGTAGATTAAACGTACCTGTCGAAGTACGACCTGATTTGGCAAAAGAATTTGACAAGTGTATCGACCTTGATGTTGATATAAGAATTTGTCAAATACCAGATGACTCGAATCTGACACGACTTGACCGTCTGGTCCAAGCCAATTTACCCGGGCTTGTGCATTTGGCGGGTTTGTAGCACATTCTAGTTCCATGCGAGAGTTAAAGTAGAGCGGTCCGGATACTTCTTGGATGACCACGGTGTATGTCGGTGCAACAATGCCATCTAGAATCGGAAGGATATATATACAATTGAAAAAAATTTGCAAACCTTCGCCAGTCAGTCGCCTTTAATAATCAGTTAAATTATTTTAAATGAATAATCAACGTGAAATACATCCCTAATCTAGTCGTTCAACAGGCCGATCCAATGTACCTGTAGGGACAAGAACTATTTTAGAAAAGAATGAATGACACACCATCGTGTATGAAAAAACCGCATCGAGAAGTCTACTTGGGTTGGTCTCCTAAGCCAATCAATTGCTATGATAATTCTAGCAAATACCGATCATATTAGTCGGTCTTATGCAGTAGCACTATGTCATAACTATGGTCTACACTACAAACCTAATCGGAGTTGGATCACAAAAATGAATAACTAAGTTTTCAGCATCTACTATTTAAAAATTGATTACTGGTAACATTCGATCTGACTTCTAATGGAAACCTATCAAATTAAGATCTGGGCTAGTCAGTGCAGACGTTTTTAAACCGAGCAGAAATGCTACATAAGCAGGTATTAATTATCTGAGTGAAGTTGACGATGGCGCCTTATTTTATTGTAATTGCACATAAGGAATGAAACAATTTGCAAAATTTATGACCTCTACTGTTCAGGCGTTCAAGAATGGACTATCCAAGGCAAACTAACTTATCGTTACGCAGACAATCTCGATAATTCCAATTTTCAACCTTAGAAACTTTTCCTGTTTTATGATCTAAGTATCGAAGTGGTGAAACAAAATGATAAATCTCTCGCAAACACGTGATGTCAAGTTTGGGAAAAGCAGTTTTCTCTCTCTCTTAAACCACAGTTAGTCTATCACTGTATGATTTACTCATACTGTCTGCTCTGGTAATAAGTTTGTCTCGGGCTAGTTAGGTTTATTAAAGACATTTGTCGTTAAATGAAACTTCATATATCTTTCGGTGTACTTTTTGTTTTACAAAGCATTCTATACCTAAAACTAATCAATCGTATATGGTAATTTTTTATTTAGATATGTTAATGTAAATGTCCCTGTGTTTCCTTAAGATGAGAAACAGTAAAACTGGATCGGAAATTTAATCCACCCTTTTTTTGGTAAAACCAATTTATCAAATACAGTTACTTCTCCTCGTCATCAAGGTATCCAGTAAAATCGGACTAGTACCATCTTCTGGATAAGAGTTTGATCTGTAATACAAACCTTGTATTTATTGGATCCCAGTCACCAATGGGGATAGAAATCACACTGGACAAGATATATATTCTCCGTAGCACAAGGAAACTGTTAAACGTGTACACGTGTGATCCAGACAATCTTTGTTATTGGACCGTATGAATAATACTCCTACCATTAAGGTTCATATAACGAAGAAACCGGTCATGGAATGTTGGGTTACAAGTAGGCTCAGAGGCATATGAACAACACTGGTGACTGCTGTTCATCATTATGGTTCATGAGTTAAGGTGCCGAATCGTTACGAGAAGCCGAAGTACGCTGTTCGATATACTTCATTTTTCGTAAACATTACGAAATCTGTGATTAATCTTGGTTGGACATCACTCACAATTAATTACAAGTTACATTTTCATACACGTTCTCGTGAGTCCCTTTTGGAAAGCAGGGTGATACTTGTTATAGCCCGTCATAGTTCTCAGAGATAATCTTCATCTAACTTCTAAAGAGATTTAAATGTTAGATACGATCTTTTCCCAGATGGAAATCGGAAACCGCAGCAGTGTTTTCATGTGATATGTGTCCAGTTAGAATTAAGGTTTCATTACTGTAACATATCACAACATCTCATGTATTTTTTCAGTGTTACGTGTCTGACATGTTCACTATGTATACCTCGATCTTTACATCATTTGTCTCGGTTTCTGTTTTATCAAACGTCGTATATGCGTATGTTCTTGAAACGACATGTACATGAATTCACGTAACCATTTACGTATACATTTCTAATTTTGACCTGTACCCAAAGTTACCATATATTTGACTGGCAACAACAAACCAAGTGGAAGATTTAAAAATGTCGTAAATATTTACAAAAAGAAGTCAACAGCACTAGAAGCGGAACTTAGTAAGGTCGTTTTCAGTTAACGATGTAGATTGTTCAGCGGTCAGCAACTCAGTAATTGAGTGCTACTTCAACTGTCGTAGTATCAATACGAGTCATGCCGAATGAACGGCTTGGTTTGTTTACTTACCGGCACACAGTTTATACGACTGCTTTCATTCATTGGTTAAATTGATTGGTACAACTATACCACAACGCATATACAACCCCACCGGCGTCTGACGGCACAGTTTTCTGTAAGAGTGATACTAACATTTCTGAGGGACATAATCCAAAATTATACTATTTGTCAAACGAAACAATTATACCGATTATTCGTAAAACAATTGTGGCCTGCCAGATAATCTATGCATTCTTTCTAAGATTGATTTTGAATCATCAGAACTTACCATCCAAAGTTACGTAGCTAGTCAAGTACCGGTTGTAGTCCGAATTCAGCCCGTGTACCTGTACGTAGTATCGCCCGAAGTCTAGTGGACTCTGCAGTTTCACATGCATCTCTGGTCCGTGCTCTTGGCTGATCAAACTGCCATTAGGTGTGAACCACTGGTAGCTAAAGGTCTCACGTGTGGTCAGACGGGGATTAGATGGCGGCAATAGGCTGATACGTTTTCGAGTGAAACCTCCAATCTTCAGATCCTCGGACATGGTGGAAATTTGGAACCGGAGTGCTATGTTTTATTTGAAAAGTGAAAAACTAACAGTATCATTTACGCTCTGAATGGAACAAACAGAACAGACAAAAGTGTAACGATAACCCTATGTCTAACTATACAGAAATTCAACCATGTTTTTCTCGGATTGGTTTTACTCAGCGAACTAATTGTTGTAAACCCTTTTTCTATCTGTATAATGAACATCAACATCGATTAACTTATTCTCAGCTTAACAAAATAGGTTAATGCTGTTTGATTCTATCCATCAGCCGGCTAGCTTAAACCGAGGTCGTCTTAAGTTTTTCACAGCCGTTGATTTATCATAATGAGTTCGCGGTAAGTATTGTATTGCTGTCAGATTGAAATGAATCAAACTAGATATCACCATAGACTATGATTCGTACTAATGGTGATTGGTTTTTAATAAACTTTGATTTTTCATGAAAAACTTATGGAAGAAATTCTCTGCGTTACTTGTGAGTGTTTAGTATATTAACGAAAATGGTTAACGCAGTTAACAAAAACTCACGTATAATGCTAACTACCAAGCGATTTTCCACAGTTCTACGCCCGGATTCAGTGGGTGTGGCCACACATGTGTAGATACCCTCATCCTTTGGCCGAACAATATAGTCACGTTGCAGGTACGCTGTGTTTGATACCGGGCTGTTATCAGAACCAAACCAACGATAAGTGTACTCGCTTTGTTTGGAGCTGATGACTTTACATTCTTGCAGAATGTCACCCGTTTCTAGCACTTCAAGCAGATAACCGCTAAGTCCGGGGAATATGATGCCAGCACCTGTATGCAAAGATGGCAATGGAAGAGAGAAATACCACAGTTACCAGTGAATAAGAAAATGTGATATTAGTTCCACCGTAAAGCAAAAAACTGAAAAAAATTGGGACTTGGTTGTTCTCTTGAGTTTTTGTGATTCGACAATTACTTTTCAGCAGAGAAATCAGTATGAAAACTCTAAAACTCTCCATTTTGTTCAATTTTTTAACGCGTTGTACAAGGTGGTATTGAAATAGACGAACGATTGGGTGCTCACAAACAAAAATTTGGAGCACACAATCATCGATGCGGTCATGGAACGAATAAGTAGTATGACTGAAAAATAGGAGTCCGTAATACAGGATCCAGCGCAGAACGTCAACAACCTGCTGCAGTGTTGAACATCAAACTGTAACTGGTTAAACGTTAAGATATCCAGTAATCGATCAGTCATTAGATAAATTAGTAGACAGAAGCACAAAGTGACTGTTGACTGCTCAATATAGAATATAAATAATATCTCAACTTGTTCAGAAAATAAACGATCATATTCATGAGGAAGGTCACATGAAGTGGTTGAAAATTCGAACATTAAAATTTGCTCACAACGTTGTGTTTTTCTTGTTCCATTTCTCAAGAATAATACCACCTAATTTAAGGAACTCATTAGCAAGGTAGTTATATTTTTAGTGAAATATATATTCTCGAAGAACTGCCGGTTGTTTCGGCTGGTTTATTGGAACCGTTTCTGACAAGTAACACTGAATATCATTGTGAAATTTGTTGGATAATTGAATTTACCCAATTATTGGATTCCTCGCAATTTAATTTTTGGTATTCAGGAGCCATTTGGGCAGATACTTCGACGGTAAAGCACGGAGTCCCTTTAATGCACGACTACACACTTCAAAATGTAATCACATGTAGACTGATTAAAAACATTGGATCGAAGAACGTGGGCATTGTGATCATTCTCGGATTTGAAGAAGTTTGAGTTGGTTCGCATAACAAATGCCTCCGACTCAATGGTGCTCATAGTCTTGGACCCACTGCGTAGCTATGAAACCTATTAGTTTACAGTTACCCAGGTAAATTCAGGTGGCCTTTTCAATCACGCTTTTTGCCGATTATTGACACGATTTCACTATAACAAACCAAGCGATACACTATTTAGATTACACTTATAAGTTTTACGATAATCTTCTGGTTCGCAACTATAAAACTGTTTACCGGCCATCGCTGAATTTCAGTGCACCATTTTTCATCATACATAGAAGATTCTTTCGACCATGTTCCTAAAATTACGTGTTCGCGTGCAGTTCAGCGTGCAGTAAACTGCTGGGCTGATCCAATCAGATATGATTAGTTTTCTAGTTTCATCGTTGCCTACCAGTTTGTAATTGCAAGATCGAAGTCATTCAAGTGATTTCCTAATTCATCTGAATTCACTAGCTCAATCAATTCACAAGGGAGCTTTCATGATCTCCAGTTTTTCTGTTGTCCGGAAGAGGATTTGAACTCCCGTCTTTGACATGTCACTGCCCTGTCGACCAACCGAATCACCAAAATTTACTGAGTGTTAGTCATATTCATGTGTAGATTATTTTCCTGTAACCCAGTCATCTTGAAAAGAAATGTCAATTATTCCCATACCTTTCGAACGGGACTCTTCAGTTGTATTAGACACTGATTTTACTAAACCTTGTCAATAGCCTCGAATGGCGGCCAGTGCTTTTGGATCTCAGCACCCGAAAACTTAACACTGCTTACTGAATTGCGGCTTTTACGTCCAATCACATTTGCGACTGAGTTATCAAGCAATGTAGTACTGGCTCCAATTCAACAACAGTATTTTACCGCTCGGACATGGTGTGTTGATCAACTGGACGTGATGTAATTGTCATATGTGGCAAGTATTGAACCACATTCTTCAGTAAACAATACATTTTGCTTACGTCAGCCGACCATCTGGAGTGTGGGCATACTAAGTTATCCTATCAATACCAGTAGATAACGTCGTGATTAGGATTTATCTACCAAACTGGAATGGCCAAATTCATTCAACGAGGTGAACAATGTTCTGATCATTGAGTTGAGTCAAACTAAACTGAATATCACGCCTAGATTAATGTAGTTTTCACAGCTTGTAGATATGACATACGGTCGCATCGTTACACCGTTTTATGTTGATGTTTTACGCCCCTTTAAAAAATTTAGTCAGATGAGTAGGGACCCACTTTTCAACACATTTTACTCATTCGCTTAAATTCCCTGGTTACTGATAGAAAAGTTATGTTCATTTCAACTATATCCTTGATGAGTTTGTCGAAGTAGCTGCCGAGATTTCGAAAATCACTTTACTCGACAATATTATTGAACTAAAAGATTTCAGTCGGATTGATAAGTCTTAATCGTGAGGCTAACGAAACAAATAGTGTGTTGTACCTAGCGAAGTTCAGGAAAACTGAAGATTACCTACAAACGAATATGATTTAGTCAGGCCTAGTACGAAGTTAAAATACAGTGACCCGTGTACTAGCTTCATGTGAACCAGAGCTATATTACAACTTCTTGTCCAGACTAAGATTTTCAGTAGTGGCAAATTTCAGCCAGAAAGGATTTCAAATTGACTTTCAGTCAATGAGATTGGGCGGACTGATTAATCTTTGCAGTTCATAAGGTGCAAA
Source organism: Paragonimus skrjabini miyazakii (assembly GCA_014338405.1). NCBI lineage: Eukaryota > Metazoa > Platyhelminthes > Trematoda > Plagiorchiida > Troglotrematidae > Paragonimus > Paragonimus skrjabini miyazakii. The sequence goes on from JTDE01000337.1 coordinate 322,099, forward strand.
AACCATTAAAATAGAGATCTTAAATATATTTAAGGTCTGCACTGTGTTATAAGTAAGGCAGAGTCAATGAATATATTATGTGTCAAAAGGAGGTAGATGTTTGTTTGCGGAATACATACAGTAGACTGGCTAATATGCTGTCGTGATCTAGAGCATATTAGTAATCCTTGAATTGTATCCACGAGAATGAAATTTCGAGGTCTGAGGATCTATAAGGTTGGAGTCATGAAAAATTTATGTCCGCCAGAAAGAAAGAATTTAGTTCAAACTATCTTTTTGAGAATGCTGTAGTGTGGAGTAAAGCATCTATTGATAGCCGTTTACTGTTGTATACTGATATGGTTTCATGGATTATCTCAGTCTTTCCCAAGATCTCTTTAATGAATGCAGTGTAACTATACCGGTTTCAGCTTACTTTTTACTACCACGCTGTGTAGTAACTTTGGTTCGGCAAAAAATATGCAATTTACCATGTTATAAGTAGACTAGCACAGGGTCATGGTGATTTTTTTGTACATGCGTATCAAACATATTTCTCTCACTCCGATTCTTTTTCTTTTATTCTCCTGTCTTGTAGGTGTTCTTTTTGGACAAAATATATTACTATCATCGACATTGTTATTATTGTTATTATTGCACACGCACAGATAAATATGGAAACCTGACAGTGGAACACAGTTCAGTCGGTGTGGTACATCAAAGAACCACTGACGGTCTTTGGACAAATACCGTTCTTGTTTCTTGGCAGACAATAGCGGCTGTCTGGTTCATATTGGTGGTGAATCATCGTATGTGCAGACACTGTAGGAATATTAGGCAGCGCAAAATTGTCTAATCACATACCCATTTTACAAGCACAATTTTAATGATTCGCTGAGTCAATATGAATTCATGCATGTCAGCTGCTCGGTATGTATTTGCATACCGTTCAATGGTGCTGTCTATACTGCCGCACGGCAACGAAACGTGGACAGTGTACCAGCGGAATGTGCGCTATCTGAGACGCTTTCATTTGCAATGTCTAAGACGCATCTTGGGTGTTCGGTGGTCGGACATGCTTCCGAACACTGAGGTACTGCGGCGAGCGGACATGAACGGGATGGAAGCCCTGCTGATGTTGAATCAGCGTGCGATACGCAAGGGACCCATCGGTGCCATAGGTCGTGGTGACATGAATATATGGCGTTTCGATGTATGTGACCGTGAATGCGCTGGCCGCCTTGGATTAGTAGGTCACCAGTGTACTCATAGTGCGTCGTCGGCGAAGATGCGACGAGTACTTTAGGCTCAGGTAGGTTAAAGGAATATATCCATTCTACCTTTGTTAATTATCACATCGATAAAAACCATGGTCGTTTGGCAATTAATCCACTCCTGTTTTCGGAAACTTCAGTGCCTGTAGTCTTCTACTTATTCTTTTCGTGAGCTTTGTGGGTGTATTGAATGATTAATCGTCTGTCTAATCTTTTCGTAGTTCAGTGTTGAATTTTGTTTTTCAACTTTATCCTCTCTAGAATGCGCTAACATGTACTCATATATTGAAATGTTTCTTGTATTATATTTCACATATATTTCTTCTCAGTTTAGATTTTGTCATTGTGGTCTCTCTCTCTCTGTTCATTTTCCGAGAGATATGGATTTCCTTTTCGTGCTAACCATCCAATTGGCTAACCAGAATTGGTCGGCTGGACACAAAGGCCTCACTCACACACCTGCTGGTCCTATTCCTTCGGGTTTACACCGGATACGTGGTGTGTGAGTGGAACCGCAAGTGGTTCAGCGCAAGCCATTTGGGGTGATGGTTCAAAGCGCAGGCGTTCTTTGGCTTCGGTCACTGTGACAGGCTAATCCGTCTCGGATGCCGCTAACCATGTACTTGCAAGACCATAACGGAGTTTAATCGCACAAAATTTGGCCAACCCACCATTTCTTGCGTGCTGCTTGTTCTAAAAGAACATTGCATAACACACAGGCAGTGAGCATGGCTAACAGTGCCTTTGATCTAAGCGTGTACGCATATCACGTTCAACGTGGAACGTCTTCCTTCATAGTCTATACAGCAGCAGTTCGATTTCAGCCAATGATCTCAGGACTTACCTTGTTAGAGTAATGCTGGTCTCTCATTGAAACAAAATCGACTAACTTGACAACATCAAATGAACTGATATTCTCCTGTGAGTCTGTTTATCTGTAGTTTTGAGACAATAAACGATCAATGTAGTGTAAATATTCATTACCAAACGCCCACGCATTTGACGAAATTCTGAATACCTCCAGTTAATACACCAACTGATTTTTCTTCAATGGTTTGTAACTTTTTGCTGTAAAGTAAACAAACTATAAAATTTAAAAAAAGCAAAATCGATCATTTTTACAGTTTTGTTTTGATTGGATTGGAAGTCATGAAGATTTAATTTTTTGTTCGTATGTTATTCTGGTTTATGATTCTCATCGAAAAACAGGTTTCGGAAAACCTAATTGTTAGCACATCAACCCCAAATGGATAATTCAGAAAAACTTGAAAGTGTTATCCATCAATATGAACTATGACTGGACATGCAGGTATCATGTAATGCATTAAAATCTGTTGTGTGCTTGCTCGCACACAAGAAGATTGTTCTTCCGGAACACTTATTAGTTGGAGCAGAACAGTTTTCTCGACCTCTTCAACTTGGTGGTAGTCGAACACATTTGAAACACCCTCAATGCAGGAAACTAAAGTGAACAGCTATCACGTTTTCCATAATGTTAAATGAAGGGGCCCCTGTGACTTGACATGTTTGGGAACGTTCATGGCAGAACACGAAGAAACAAGATGGGTGCAGTATCTATCTTTTTGGTGTTCTCTGTGCGCAGGTACATACGCATACAAGCACGCGCACACATATTTGCAGGTTTTCTGGTCAACCCGAGGCAATCAGCCATCCAGTAAACGATGTGATGATATGAACTAGTGGGGTGAACCCAAATTTTATTAAGTTACTTCGCTGCCACAAATCCAACAGGGCAGACGTTCACTGTAATTAAAATCGACCAGGAAATAATGGTCGTCACTGCCCTTCAGTGATCAGATACTTGAAGATGATTCAGTTTCTCCACTCCGAACAGTCATACGTCACACATATCCGAAGCAACACACATCTTGTTGTTGTCTTATACACGCCAAGCTCAAGTTAAAAAAATCTCATATAACAAGCACAAGGATGATGTTGTTAGCCTACATAGAGATGCACGTGAGCCGGTTCTTGCTGACGAACAGTCCAATCCAGTATAACACCAGAAGATCATCGTTCGAGACAACTTGAACCTTTCTAAACAAACCCTCATATGCACTTGTGGTGCGAAACCACAAATTTTTCTTAACGGTGCATACTTATAACCATAAAATAGCCCACCACACTGACAAGATGTTTTCGAATTTACGCAGTCTTATAAAGGTGACGGCATAGACAACGTTACCAGGTACGCGAGCTTTTGATTCATGAAATCGTGCATTGAAGGTCAACATATAAGAGAGATGTGTTTTATTCTTCTGAAGTACTACAGCAACAACCTGCGCATACGAATGAACGGAGTTCTTGATTTACAGTAAAACAGCCAGAGTGCAAACCAGTTGATAAGTTTTTAGTACGAACAGGCAGCTAAGTTCTGATTAAGCTTACATGGAATGGCTTAAATCTTTAAAGCTAGTTTTATTAAAGTTGTAATCTATTCCTGGTAATGACTTCAAAGTCCACAAATAGTGCTT
>JTDE01000338.1:11998-60553 GCA_014338405.1 Paragonimus skrjabini miyazakii
CTTATCATATTTCCAAATATTGCTGGAAATATACGGTTTGTTTCCAAACCCCGCTGCCTTCTCTAGTTCAATGCCTGATGGGACTACGTTTCGATTGCTCTTCAGGAAAGGCGTTCTAAATTGTTAGTGGACGAGGGTATAGCGCGTACCCACTTGTCCACTACACTGCATATCAATGACTTCTTTTTTATCAAAGATGAAGTGCTGGGACCACTTGAAAGAAATTTTAGATAAGCTAAAATGCCACCGGACTAATCTAAGAAACTTGTGAACTTATTTGGCACTGAGACAAATTTGCACGAAGTGTAATTACTATGGCTCAGTTTGACACAATCGAATGTTCTAATCAGAAACAACATGCAACAAATACGATGTTCGCAATTCTTTAGGTGGCACTTCGAAAACTTTAACGTGAGACCCACTTCAGTTAGTCATTTCGGCACCTTCGGTAAGCTTTTGAGATATTCGTTTTGTCAATTACCATGGAAAGTGACACAGTTTGAACAGATTACCCAATTAGACAGAGTAAATTTTTGCAGAGTTTTGCTCATTCAGTGTTATAAACTGAATGGAGCACCGGCAATCCAACAGTTACAGATTAAAGCTCGTTTGAACTGGCATAGAATTTAAAAAACTGGTTTGGTTCTAACTTTCCGTTGCATTTCAGTTTACCAGTAGCTAAATACTATGTCCAAGGTGTGAAGAAAGCTCATGCCAAGAAAGTGGAAAAAGTATGCCACTTTCCTACCTCATTAAACTCTAGATTATGAACCAGTAGGCACGTCTGCCCTTGTTTCTCAGTAGTGTTATGGAGATTGCGCACGTTATCATTGAAGATTAGGCGGTATTTTTCAGCAGAATGCCGTCAGCCATATTGAGCACTACTTGCTGCATTCTGCTACTTGACGTTACACAAAGTATTGGTGGTTCTGTGTCTGTTTACAGCTTCGGAAGGTTTGTTCTACTTGGATGAGTACGATTCTGAGTGATATTACTGGAATGATTTTGGACAGCTGTTCCTTGTTGCTTCGAAACTAACATTCATAAGTTGAATTGACTTAAAGCGTCGAGTGATGGACCGTAGCGTTTGCCAGATGGGAAGCGTATACAAGAGACAAACATTGCTATAACCTATACTGTTATTCCGGAGACTCCGCAGGACTGCATTTATCACAGATCTCAGCACACATTCTGCTGAACTAGGCTGACTGCATGGATTACTTTGCAGATTTAATCCTGCGACGACTGTGAACGGAAGTTTCCGTGTTGTGATTAATGTGTGGCAAGGTCACTTCTCAACTACTACTATATCATTTATTTTGAACAGCAATATACACGTCTTTGTTCAAGGGAAGAGCAAACGGTGACACTAATATCAAGCAACAGATATGCAAAAAGGTGAATGCAAAAACAATCTGTCTGTCAAATGTGAAACGCTGCATAGTTAGCAATACTGAACAGTTGACAAGTCCTTTCACAAGAATAGCGAGCGTCAATAGTCCAGGGGTGCTATCTTAGTCAAGGTACACGCATCGGGACAGAAAAATGTCCCTCATATTGAGACAATTATCAGAGAGGCGGTAACAGTTACGCCATTTTCCCCACATGAAACGTTCGTAGGTTTTGGGGAACCTAGAACAGTCAGTAGACATAAATTCGTGACTGCGTAAGAAAGCATTCCCAGTCGAAGAACGGCGCTACATGAAGAGGGAAATATGACACCGCTAAAAGAGACGATCACGGGTGAATGAGAAACAGAATTCACATCACAGCCTAAGGTATGTAGGACCGATTGAATGACAGCATTATGAGAATCGGTTTTGTACTTTGCGATCTTGTCCGTCCAGGCAAGTTGGCATCGGTAGTCATCCACTGTACTGACATTAAGTACTACAGCTGCGTCGTCACGAACCGCCATCACATCGAGCTTGGTGAACGAGCTAGCCGTTGATGAATTTCGGACCTTATTCCGCAAAAGACCACATGTGAGGTGGGTGACACGAATAAAAATTCTGGGGAAGATGCGGTCTGAGTTAAACTGCCAACGACTAGAGAATGAACAGCATGACTATCTAGCAGATCACAGAGTTTATCCATTCATGCCGCGTGGGCTTCCTCCTTGTTCGTCACCACTACACCCTGAACGCGCACCGGGACGTTCGCCACTCTCAAGATAAGACCAAACAAATGATCTCTCTACACATTTCGCAGAACTGGACATTGAATGAAGAGAATTCTTTCCATACGAGATTTGCGCGAGATGGGAATTATGCTGGACAAACTCGGGATGCTCAGACATGTCTCCGTACATCGAAAGAACATACTGCGGAACCAAAATTAAGCAACAGGTATGTAAAAAAAGGGAATGTGAAAGTACGCTGTCTTTCAGAATTGGGGCGCTGCATGGTTATCAACATTTGACAGTTTGCATGTCCTTTCCTGAAAGTAATTGTTTAGTTAGATGGTATACAATCACTTATCCGTTCATTTAAAATGGGAGCAAGCACAAGCATCATTTTTTGAAATTTCATTTTCTAGTTCTGTCAAACAATGTCTAACTCTGTCTAACTCCCGGGAAACCTATGCTACGTTTTGGCATCTCGTGTTGTAACATGGTTAGCACTTGTAACATGCACATGAGGCTGAAGATTAATAACTTATCTGATTATTTACTGATGCTTCCTAAAGTGCCGCAGCGAATAAACTCAAAATAAGAGGCCACCTTGAAGGTGTATTTAGTTGTTTTGCAATGCCATGTATTTCATATAAAGCGCAGTATGAGTGAAACAGATCGATTAATCTGGCTAAAACAGAAACACAGAAGTGGAAGGTGATGACCAACCATTTTGTTTTACTCAGTTTGAACCATTGCACTTACAGTTTTACCCCAGTTTTGACATCTTTCAAGTCGTTCTATATTAGTAAGTGTGTAAGTTCACTTAAACCTACCAGTTGTTATCATAGACATAGTGAACAGCTTACGTCTTCTGCTGTAGAATGGTTTAACATTGCTACACTAAGCTAATGGCTTCAAGGTCAAACAGCCCTGTGACATAGGCATGAGATCCATTACGTACTTCACGACACTCAAGTTAATTTGTCATTCAGGCAGTTCTATAAATAATACATAAGAAACTGGTTTGCCATCCTTATCAGAACGCACTAGCTTTGATTCTCAAATAAGTAAAACGTAAATTTGCTCTAGCCATTCTATACGAATATCCAAAACTATTGCTATATACGTGGAACCTACTACGTGGGCAAAACTAACAACCAGTTGTGAACCATGCTTATGAAGCATGTTCCGCACGCGAACATTTAAAGTGACAATCACATATAGAAACACGGAAACGTTTTATTCATATGACGTCACTTTCTGCTAACAACAGTATTCTCTATTCGGAATTCAGTGCACTCAGCTGTACATTAAACCAATACTGTGATCACATAAAAATATATTTGCACATTTGCTGTTGCCACGGTGATGAAGGATGGTACGCAAACCTCACTATTTTAAGAATCTGTTTACCTGTCCGCTTCCTGTTTTTATCTTTAAATAAAAGGAACAGTAAATTGTTTATAAATATAAGCCGTAAAATTTGAATAAGTATAATGATCAAGTGAGTTCGATGTAGTGAAATTACATAGATATTTGTTAATAGATGAAGTTGTAAATTGGGCGATAATGTGCATGTTTCCATGCTCTGCTGACACTCTGGTTGTTGCTCAGTGTGCTTTTGTTCATCAAGGAAACTGCTATCCACATAAAACTCTGTCACTAGCAGTAGATCAGCCAATTCATCATGCGATGAAATCTCACATTTAGACAAATGTGTGAACTGTGTTCAGCTAACCTGAAAATTTCGAAAGGGTAATAGCAATAGTATCTTCCTATCAAGTGTGTATCCCGGGATCGATTTTTGACCCATGATTATAGACTGCGTCTCACTGCTTAGTCCCTGCGACAGCTTGATGGTGACAAAACAAACGTCAATTAGTTCATGCGACGTTAAGAAATCAAACTAATCAGGCACTACAATTGAACACAGCGGTACAGATGATAATTTAATGTGCTGTTGAACATACCAGTAATAAACGACTAAAGTTGGCAAATCTGAACTAAGATTCCACGTGGAAAACACCACATGTACTGTATGAGCAATAATAATTGTGCGACGCCAAAGTTACAATCAATAATGTGACCGGATTTACGTAATAAGCAATGCAGGTATCGGAGAAGCAACGGAGTCAGTACGTAAGACGAACGGTGCACTGAAGACCTTGCTAAGAAACTCAGTTGATATGGACTGGAAAAGCGTGAGCGACTAGTTGAACAAGAAGTCATGTTAGGTGGTCGAGAAGAAACGGTGTATTGCTTGTGAGATCCTGAGAACTGTTGCGGGAAGTTGAAAGTTTTCCTGTCTGAGTAAGATGGGAGCGACCATTGATGCGTCGAGAAAATAACACGAATTTTGGGAGAACTGACACAGATACTGTGTGTGAACATTAATCGCAGAAAGTAAAGCCAATTCCGCAGCCGAATAAAACTTTCTCTTCGTTGAAGAATATAGCATCTCAGTTAGATACACCAGGCACTCAACCATCTGGGTCGCGATTCGGAGTGGAAGAACTAAAGAATGTGGGAAATGTAAACATTTGGCAGGAAAATATGTAATTGCTAATACTACTTTAACCTAGCCAGTTACAGGGGCCAATCACTTGAAAATGGGTGATCGAACAAATGTAGCCAACCTCAGAAAATCAATCTTGTATAAATAATCTATCACTACAGACTACAACCAAATCATCAGTGGTCATGTAACAAGGTTTAGCAACTGCCGAACAAAAGAAATAGTTTTTGTGAGGTAAATTAATGTACAGATCTGTTTGCAAGCCCCAGGATTACTGTTTGATCAAGTATCTGGCAGTTAGTTCCGTTGTGACATTTACTGCCACAGTTACACTTTGCGTTTGAGACAGATATTCATATGATTATCCTGGATAGGCATTTTGTGGAGACATTTGTCAACCAGCGTGTTCACTGCAGTCTGTTCATTCTAGTTTTTCAATCAATTCGCTGTTTTTATGCAGTATGCTAAGACTACAGTCATTGGATAGCGAAGTTTTCATGACGTAAAACTGTCTTTTGGTTCAAATGTTTAGTTATTCGATTTACGACACTTTTAGAGTGTACATTTGACCCAAAAGTAATTTTACTAGCCACCTCTTTCCATATGAGATAGCCTAAGTGTGATGGATGTAAAATTGTTTATGTGGTCTTTCTTTGTTAACATGGCGACGTTATTTTGTGAAATAATTTGTCATTACTGCGGCAATCGTTAATCAACATTTTACAGCCAGTTCAAAAAACAGCGGGCTTCATTCAGAAGTGATTGAGCTCAAAGTTCCAGAAGAAAGGCGGTTTAGTGATGCAGTATTTTTAGTTATAATACTTGGCAGAATTGTAATGATATTCGTTACGTCTTATCGCGGCCTTGGTTGGTTTCTCCAGTCATGTTCTCAGTAGAAAAACTGGAATAAACTAACAACCCGAAACACATTCAGTAGCATCCACTGTACAAGTAGCTTTTTTGCCTAATATCGTTACTGTTTTTATGATTATACTTTTGCTTTACAAGAACGTCAGTGATACAGGGATCCTGTACTGGTAGTAACGAAACATATCAAGTAAATCCACACCGACAATACACAAACCAACCCACCTGCACAATGAAATATTCCAGGCCTAAAAATTGTGCTACGCTTAAAGTTGAGTGATTGCACTTCTGAGGCTTTCTTGGATATGGTTCCTCCAAAAATCTATTTAGCTGTAAATACTTGCTAGTAGTATAGTTCAAAAGTTCGCTTTCATTTACTTACTATTGAGACAACGATGTCAACTGTGCATGTGTTTTACATACACATACTTCCTTAGGTCAAGTATCAAAGCGTCAAGCTATCTGAGATAGTGTATACTTGAATGAAAACGTTTTATTTTTAGGCAAGTTATTTTAATATAAGTGGATGCTTTTTACTCCAGGAAAAACGTACGAATGTGCACGACGTTCTGCAAGACGATTTTCAAGAAAGTGGCAAACCAATGCTTAAATGACTTTGGGTATGGCTTTAAAGTTCTTTTACTATAACGACAAGTTTATTGTCAAAATTTATATCACTGGGTTACATTCTTAGAGAGAATGGTACCAGAAACCCATCGCAAATACAGACGGGTGTTCCTGAATAAAACAAAGGAGCGCAAATTATAAGTGACAACATTTATAAAAGGTTACACTCACGTGTGCATTCAGCGGTCATGCATGAGGTGAAAACATGGATTACAGCAGCTCATACTAAATAGTTCGGTAAGGTCGAACAATATTTAACTCTTAGAAAAACATGACAAACGGTGCACTTTAAAAACGTTGGAAAGAGTTACAGACAGTCGAGTTTCATCGGAAGCAAAACTAAAAGTGTTTTTACATCAACAGAGACCCCCAGTTCGTTTCGACCTAAAAAACACTACACGTTTTTCTATTTGCAGATAGCGGCCATTTGGAAATTATTGCAAACAACTGTGTCCAAACAAACCGTAGATAAAGAAACGACACGCTTTCACCGGGCGGAATGCATTGAGCGCCTGTTTAGAACGACTTCCTAGCTGTACGAGATGCTGATGTGAAACGTTATGTACAGAGAAGTGAACAGTTCAACACCGATTACTATTGTGGTCTATGGAATAACAAGAAAAACAATCCATCAATTTGGCAATGCTCACTTACACGACGCAAAATAGACGTCGTTGTCTAAAGACTCCGAAATTAAATATCATACAAATGAGTAAAACACACCACATCAGTGGTTACTGTGAGTTTGACACATATGTGATAAATATGACAATTTCACTTCTCGCCATGTCATCATTACACATCCGGAAGGGATCAGGGAACAAAATCAATGAGACTGAAGCCAAGTCAATATTGTAATATCACAAATCACTGGCTAGTTAAAAATTCGTAGAAGCCGTAACAACCCATCTGAAAGATTCTGCAATTATTGTGGAAAACAGGTGACTGTCTACTATCGTTTGCTTTAACAACAAGCAAATAATTTTGGTACACTGGATTTCATTTCATTTGTGTCTTAAACATACAGTTAGTTGTAGCTCTCGTTTGATCTTTAATCACTGAGATCTTTTTACGAATGTTACTGCAAATTTTTTCACATACCCTTTGACCCGTACCTCATGATAATTGAATACCAAATTCAGCAGTGATGAGAATTTGTTCTGTCTATCTATAATGAATAAACTCTATTAAGTTCGCCGTGGTAACTGATCAGAGACGTCGCTTTTATCAAATCCCCAAGTACAACCTTTGTTTTCAAATGTTTGATAATGGCTGACTATACGTAATGGTTATCGGAAGGTGGGATGAAAAACATTCGTACTTTAATTTGCACCCACTTGTTGGCAGGAGGACCTCATCATACAAATGCTTCATTTTTGTGGCATTTTCGTTCAATTTACATAATTACAATAGTAAACAACGACTGCCGGTTTTTCCTTCTCCGACGTATTCCTAAATTTTACTATGTTCTCTTCCTCATTCCTCTAATTATGCGTAACAACTAAAACAGCTTATAGCAATTTTCCGAGTCCTTAGGCATAAGTTTTTCCTTTTAATGGATACAGTTTATTATTGTCATGAGTTTACAACAGTAAATTTTGTAAAATAATGATCTTTGGCAATTAGTCTTACCGAAAGTTTTCATTACGTTTACTATTCACAGTATCCCTCAGTAGGTTATTCGCAAGTTGGACAATATCCGGAAGTCACATTCAGCCATACAGTTTTATGGGTAGTTTACAGCCACCATCACCAGCAAAGGCTGGTGTTGAACAACAGCTTTCGTTCATATAAAAGTGCAATGGAATTTGACATTTCATTTCTGACGTACAGAATAGACCATCAGTATCTGTAGGGTGCGAGTAGCAACTCATGACACCACCAAGTGTGCAAACTTTGACCAATATTTTCGCCTCAAGTGCTACGTGGAAAGAAATCCCTGAAAATGCCGTTTACTCCCAATAACCTTGCACCGTAACCTTCGATCAAATGTTCGTCAGTGTACAAATCCTTACAAAAATAACTTCGATTTCTGTCCGCAAGTTGTAACATGTAACATATTTACGTACATCATATTTCGTCAAATGGAGCCAAGAAGTTTAAAAATTATGTTGAAAAGTAATTCTGAGCTTACACCACTGCAAGTTTAATGGATCGCTCGAGAAACCTCTTAGGCGAAAGTGTTACAGGAGCAGACATTTGTGGACAGATGTTCGGATCTACTTTCACAATCATAAACTGCCAAAGTCCGTGGTGAAGTTTGAACCATTTCAGCTCCGTATTCCTCTCTTGCTTGATAACTACATAAAGATATTGTTCATTGTAATTATTCAAGCAGCCTTACAAACTTTCTCTGATGGACATCGTTACTTTAGAACGCTGCCATAAAACCTTGCACCACGGATAATCAGAAAGGATTAATCAACCAGTTGTCAAACCAGTACATAATACAGCTACTTTCATGAGTGCGAACAAGCCTACACTGACTTCATCGATGAGTGAGCTGTTGCCTTCGTACACAAAATTAAAACTGACGGTCAGGCAATCTACTTCGGAGGACAGCTAAACAACTAACTAGCAAACATTGTGCAGCTCAACACAAACAAAAGAGCCGTCAAAAATGAATACGCAACATCATTTTGGCTTAAGTAATGGGCATCATCAGCCACTTATTGAGTACTAATTTTGGGCCACCAGAACGCAAGCAAACACACGTTTAAAACTGTCCCCTGGATTACCGATTGACTGTCACCCAAATCTAACGAAACTGTTGCTTTCAGTATTGATAACATAGTAAACTACTTTGACTTCGAGATTTTTGTGGTAAGCAATCACAATGTGTCACATATGCTCTTATGACCTCTAGTGTAATTTTGACAACGCCACAGTGATGACTTGCAGTCAAACGCACCAGCTCTACGTTGTACAATATGCATTCTGGTCTATTATTTTCAAAATATTAATGTACAATCCAGACAATACTGTACATCAGTAACCGTTCTGACAGATACTTCATTCAAATCCCCCCAGAATTTTATTGCACTCATAAAAAGTATTCCATAACCAATACAACTGCATTTCACGCACTCTTCACAAACCCACGAATGTTTGAGCTTGTGAACATACAGTGCAAGTAAAGAATATCCCGCGTCATTCAAACCTAGCAAGCAGCTTGAATAAGAATGTCTCGTCTTCGTCCTTCCACAATGTCATTTCACTTACAATAGTGTCTTTAGATAGTTGACTTTTCCAACATTCAGCGGGAATTGTTAGGCCCCTTTCCAGAGCTTCCCAACACGAGAATTCAGGATGGAATTAAATGAATTCACCACATGCCATACATGCCCCAAGTTTAATAACGCTGTGCTTGTTGAGGAAGAGTGAGATTAGTAAAATCGCGGTGGGAGTCTATCTGGAGAATTTTTTCGATCAAGCAAGAAAACGTTAGTAGCGACTTTTCATAACTCTCACTACATGTAAGAAAGTGATAGGTTATTTGTACACGATATCGCATGTTTTGATGTGAGGGAGAAAGCAAGTTAAGAACAGTCAAAACGGATCAATATAAACGGCCTGGTGTGGGTTCGAAAAATTCAGAGTATTATTATGAGCAACCTTTATGAAACAGTATATTGCATTTATAGTGAGATAAATCGTTTTCTCGCAAAGTGACTCTCTTGCTGATCTGTCACATCAAAATATCCAACCAGGCTGATATCGCTTTAGCGCAAATGGTAAAATATGTGCTCGTAATCTACTTCTGAGAAAGTGGTTCATTTAGCTCACCTTAATGAAGTTCACGCAAAACTGACTTTAGGGCATTGTGTGTCTTCTGTGACGGGTTAATACAACTTTGCCTCACACGTTAAAAAGCTCAGTAGAATGATATAACATCATCTGTAAACGGTATAAGGGAGGACTAAATGACTATCTGAAAAGAAAACAGTATGATCGGTGGCATTTACGATTGCCAATTTTGTCCATGTAAAGAGAATCATCCCTGCCAAGCAATATTTGAAAAAGTTTCCAGACAACATATTGCTGTAAACACCAGCGCTATTGATTAGTTTATAATATTTTGTAAAATGAAATGGAAAATTGGTAGATCACTTAAAATTGGATAAAATTTCTTAATCTGTTAAACGTTGACAAACACGCAACCCGACTGTAATTGACACGAAGATAGGAGTGTGATCTATTTTTAATAGAAACACAATCAAATCAATTCAGTAGAATTAATAAATTAATGTTGGTCTTCTTCCAAATTTCCGGATAACATTCATTTGATATTCGTGATTGTTTAAAGCAATTAAACTAGACGAATCAAGTAAATATCTGTTGATTTCGGAGTGAAGAGAGATAGATTTGTGGAAGCACACTTTGTTTTGACAGGATAAATGAAGACTTGGGTAAGCAAGCTATTTTATCTATCTGAAAGCGCGAGTGAAACAATTTTAATGATTTTACTTCTGGATATGGATCAAAGGAAATATAGTAGGTTGATTCTAGGGAACCGTTTATTTTTGCTTGGACAGAAATGACGCATATTCAAAATGACACGATAACGTGGTTGTTGTTTCAGGCTTATACAAATGATATGACGAAAGACAAAAGTATTTCATGTTGTTGGTAGTCAATCATCAGTTTTAATATTTCTACTCTAGTTCAATGTTGTGTAGCTGGTTATCACCGCATTTGGAAAAAAGTGACAATTTTTAAACAGGAGACGGTCAAGTTAAAACCATAAACAGGACCCAGCCGTACGCGCGTTTCTCAGTTAAACTAATCACTCAGCAGGAAATACCTCACAGACCGAGAAAAATGTTTTTACCATGGGGCTGTTTCCTTTAAGGGGGAGGAGTTTATCATCGCATGGAATTTGATATTCGCGTGTATTCAGTAGCAAGATCAATTTACTTTGTCAGATCTATGAAACCATTCTTGTGAACATAACAGACACCAATGAATCACCCCAAAACACACAGGACCTTACAAAAAGGAAAAGAAAAAGAAGGTGAAAACAACAGAAAGTACAAGCCCTAAAGGGGAAAAATAAAATTCAGCGATTTTTGTCTATAGATCGTAGCGGCTTTTAGGCAACTATTATATAATGAAGAGGAAACTCATGTGGAGGTATGCGAATGGTGGCTAGCGTAATTGGCTCTACTTTGCACCACTAAAATCTTCCGATCTGGCAACAGACTGATAAAAGTTGGACCAAAATACCCACAGGATGCACATTTTAAAACAAGAGCTGAGCAACACTAATTCCTGCGCTTGAAACTTTAGTCAGTAGTACAATGCAGTTTCATAATTCTCTCCCAGAGACCTAGGATCAGATTATAAGCGACAGTGCATATTGAGGAAGGCTATAGTGTAAGGAACGCTGTGAAATTAGTTCATTACCTTATAGGGTAAGAGTGTGTAAACGGACATGGTACGTTTGCTTTTGTATTTTAGTAAAAAGATCTCCGAACCACGTTGCAACTGTGTCACTTCAGTCAACATTTCCATAAACTAAAATTCATGGATGAATTTTATAATGTCTTTTAGGCATTCACATTTAAACGAAGACAAACCTGTCAAACATTACTCGCACGTCTCAACCTTGAGTTGACAGACGTTAGTCAGTGTAGTCAGAAGATTAACTAGTAAACTTGGTCTCTTAGCTCAGCCTGGTTAGAATGTTGACTGAACAAAGCGAAACTTACCTACAGCCTGGCCTTTTTGATTTAAAAATCCAAAGTTACTTCGCAAACAAACTGACTTCAGGACAACAGTATTGCTATATCGTTTCTTCTTGTAGGTGACTAGATCCATTTTAAGCACCAAAACGTTCTGCCTCTATGGTTCAGCTAATTATTTGTACGGTGGTCTATCATATGAGAAAACATTTCTTACCTTGTGATGGTCTCCTAGACAACAGCACTTCTGTTCAGACCCGATTAAACAGGGGCCAATCGAACTCAGCTCATTTGCTTCTACGTGCTGTTTCATAGCTAGTGACCAGTGAGACGATCTGTCACAGCTTAAGTGAATAATATAAAGTTGATTTTGTCATAAAAAAATATTTATGTGCCTTCCAAGTTGCTGAGCTATGTGAAGGGAACCCAGTATCTTGCTGTCTAAAACGTAGAGATTCAAAAAACTCCCCCATACATTTAAACATTTACTGGAACATAGCAGAAATTTAGTCAATAGTCAGCAGGCTCCTGGAAAGGTGCACACCATGATGATTTATTATATGTTTATAATTTGAATATTTGCTAATGGCAAGCTTTTAAAACTTATCATCAGCCTTGTAAAAACAAATAATTAGTTTCAATGTTGACTGTGATATGTACTTGACGAGATGCAATAAAGCTTGCTGGAGAGGATTAGTGCGCAAACACTGCTTTTTACTTCTATGTCTGAATTTGTTACGAGAAAAAAAATTTGTTTTGCTCTTCTAAAAACTCAGCTTCCGACATCTGTGGTGAAGCATTTCGATGATACCGTAAAGTTGAAATGCAAAATCGCTACCCAGCGCGTTTGGTCACTATTTACAGTCAATAACTGTAACTGAATCACTCTCCGCTATATTATTACAAACGTCTTCAGCACGAAAAAAATTTGATCCAGGGTTTCCAAATTAGGTCTTCTGATCAAGTGCCACACGAAGAGCATCAAGCCTATACTGAACAAGCTAACCACACTCTACAATTCCACCTGATGGATTTTTGAAAAACTCAGCCTCATCTGCTGTATTAATCTAAACAACTCTTGCAATGAAAAAACGAAGCAGACGAGAATCAACCTACTGGAGCACAATAAAAAAACTCAGCATTTCCCGAAAATCTGGTTAGGTAGATGACCAACCTATCGCCAGTGCAGCCCACCAGGATTTAGTTGGAAGCCTCATCTTATGGTCTTAAATTTTATATATCCAATAGAAGAACAATAGCGTCGAGTCACAGACCCAGTATGAACTCCCGATTGACCAATTTTCACGGCTTAGCCCGGTGTCGGTGGATGCTCGCATTTGGTTTAAAGCCAGGTTAGTCGACCTCGAGCAACTATACAAAGTTACGTCCTCCGAACTGAACACAGTCTTAGCTCCAAAACATACTAATGCCTTTTCTGAGCCATGGACCAATGAAAGTCTGATAATTCTACAACCAGACAAAGGCCCCGGCATTGTGGTTAGGGATAAGGTTGAAAGTGTTTCACGGATGCAGCCATTATTTAAAGGCACAATCAAATTCCGTCGGGTTAACCCAGCAGATAGTGCTATCGAACATGAACGACGATGTAACAGGGAAGGACAAGCATTGCTCAAAAGACAGTTCACCGTTCAGTCAACGACAAAGTCAGCAACGCTTCTTACCTGTAGGACTTGTCTCAAACTCCACACCGTTGGTGTACCATTGAGGCCAATAGAATCTATGTCCAGTTCACCATAAGACAAGCTGGCACAGTTCCTGGTCCGACTTCTCCGGCCTATAAAATAATCAATGGCTCGGAAAATTATGATGCAGTTTTGGACTGATCAAGTTACTCAATGACTTGAGCTGTGGCAACAATTTGAACAAAGCCTCTTTGTTTACAAATGTTTCCCTGATGCACACGGTCAACAGAATTCGTCGATATATTGGCTCACATCAGCTGAACACAGAATTTTACACGTCTGAGCTAGAAAACACCTTTTCCTACTATGCACAGCGAACGTAAAGTTTTATTTCCAGGGAACTGGGTATACACAAATCGATGATGTTGTTATGGTCAGTTCACTCGGTCTGCTACCAGTCGGTATTTTTGTTATCACTTCGGAGCAGAAAACAGATGTTGTTATCAGTCAGGTTAACTTGTACCGGCGTTGTGTTGACGATATTCTGATATTTACTAAAACCAAAGAAATGGGTGAATACATTAGACTCAATAAACAAGCCGAATTCCAAAATTAACTTCATTATTGAGCACGAGTAGGATGAAACCCTGGCGTTTTTGGATATTCTTATGAAGCGCCAGAACGACGCCTCTGTACTTCACTTTGTCTACCGGAAACACACTTGGATTGGATAGTACCTGCACTTTTACAGTTCTATGCCCTTCCAGTACAAGTGTGGACTGATAAGAATGTTGTCCCACAATGCAAGATGAATCTGTTTGAGAAAAACACTAGTCAAAGTGATGTCATTGTTGAGAACCACATTCAAAGAAAGTGGCTATCCATAAAAACTTGCGAGGAGATTCAGCAAGCATAGACTGCCTGCCGCGATGGTTTCAACAGACTCCAAACTGAATGTCTATTTTCGTTTGGCATACAAGGGTGTTGATGGTACTACTCTGTTGAAAACTCGTCTCAAGGTGGCTATGGGGGCGCACATTCTATGCAACCACACTGGCCATGCTGTTCAGCACCACCGAAATCCTAATACCACCACTGAAAACACTGACACCACTTAATGCAAGATCGTGCATCATTTGGGAATTCCTTCATAAATGCAGGGTCACGTACACAGGCAGAACGGAGCAGCAGTTGAGTAATCGGGCCAACGAACACATTCCAATTTAGGTTCGCAAAACGCTCATGGATACCATAATGACCGAACTTACGTCAGAATATTACAAGTCACAAGGAACAGGCGCCATAAACCGCTCGATATTTTTTAACGTGTCGACCCCAAATGAACCTGGAGAAGGTTTTTAGGTACGTTACGCGATAAAAATCGAAGGCTTCTCTGGTTTGCGGAGGCGGTACCAATTGGCAAATGGAAGACACCCCTCTGCGTATACAAAGACTTGTTCAGCAGTACCTGATTGCCCTGATAACTGACACGCATTGATGTGGATATATGTATGCGTGTGACTGGCTGTTGATTTTTCCGGTAAGCTTCACAGCGTCCATGGAACTTTGTTAGATAAACCCACAGACTTCAGTATGTACTTGATGAGATGTAGCGAAATATGTTTGCAAGATAAATTGCGCTAAAGACTACTTCTGAATCCTCTGATAATATTTTGTAAGTTTCACCATAATCAAATACAGAGCACAGTGTTTTGTGTGTACGAAAGTTGAACCATTCCGAAAACCGCAAGTAATACGTCACGCATAAGAGTTAAGTCAGTTGTATGACTCCACAGTATAAAAACGTCTTGAAATTTTGTTCTAACGCTCAGAGTTTGGTGAGGTCAGTGGTTTGAAAAAAACTAATTCGTAGTTTGACAAACCTGATGGACCGAAATGTCACAATCCACAAGAATACTGAGTCGTTCAACCAGACTACGCTTGACCTGAACTGTGTGTTGAAATCCACTGAGGTTAGTTGACTTTGTAGTCTAGTGATGACTTCAGTCGTGGATGGTAACCTCATCACAGTGGACGGTGAGCGAGCGTAAATCACGGCAAAGCTAAATTTCACTAAATCTTCAGTTGTCACACAATGACCTTTGTTCACCTTTCCGCTTCAATCATGCAGGAACACTGCTTCCATTCCTGTCACTGATAGTTCAACCAGATGTTGACATTTCTGTCCAATATCCATTGTGTGATTTTCTTTGAATAAGCAACGTATATGTGCTACGAAAAACTAAAAAACAAATAGAGAAATTTATGAACTTGAAGGAGTGAATTTAGGCAAAAAGTAAACCAACTAGGAATTGACAGAATAAATACTTATGTAAACCAGGCAAGAATTACCTTATCGAAGTGTAATGTCTTGAAATAACGAACTGGATCGTAATGAAAAAATGATTGAAATCCGAACGAAAGTGGTCTTATTGATGACAGTAAACAGAAGGTTTCATTTTTGAAACGATACGAACTCCGACACTTGTTTTAATGTGCCAAGCCAATTTGTTGAACCTTTTCAAACGTTACTAAGTCATTAGTAATTGTGGCTCATACTTGCCATTATCAAGTAGGCTTATGAACTGTATAGTATCAAGTTAATCAGCAATATGTTCTGACCAATCACACTGACTAACTTCGAAGACAGTATGAGTTTCAAACCACTTCAATCAAAGTCGGTCTTGCGCTTGTGACCCCAGTCAAAACAAGAGAGAAAATAAAATCACTGGTATGGTCCTCCCTTTGACTGCACGTTGACTGAAGCAAGAAACGGTTTCAAAAGACTTTCTTGCTACATTTAAGTCAATAAGTATTGGTTTGCTATAAATTATACTTTATGTTTACTTACCACTGATATCTCAAACAAACACTCAGGTTACATACGAAACTTGGTGTTGGTCCAAAATTCACACCGTCTCAATTGTGTGTTTTTGGACGCCCATTGGATGTTAACTGCCCACATATCGATCGGGTGAGTCGGCTAGTGGCCAAGGCAATTGAAGTGATTGAACAAAGTTTTTCTGTCCACACGATATGTGGGCAGTTAACATCCAATGGGCGTCCAAAAACACAAAATTGAGATGGTATGTATTCTGGACCAATACCAAGTTTCGCAAGTAACCGTTTTCAGTTTTATTTTTCTTTATAACTGAAACAGCCTGATGAGATTTTGTCGAAAACCTATGTTTGCTACACTTCGTGTTCTGTGACTCAATGGGTATTTTCGAAATAAACGCAAGTGTTAAGAAACTTTCTGCCCAGCTTCTTGACTGATCTTTCAAACACTGTGGATAAATAAGTTGTTTGAACCCATGAATAAACTTGGACAATTTTAGATTGAATAACACAAATAATTGGACACTGGTTTCACAGTCAGATATGATCACAGGCTATCGATTTATTTGTAAGTAGGGATGCTACTTTATCTTCATTCAAAATACTCAGACAAGTGGGACAATACTTATAAAAGATTAGGTCTTTAGCTACGAATATTTGTTTGTCTTTTATGAGGTTGCTGTCATTATGGTTAACCTGCCAGTCTCACACGTACGAGAGTTGAACTACAAACTCTAATCGGGACGAGGATATGTACTACTGATGAGCTCTAATTAGAGCAAAACTCGCGTCAGTTGATTATTTTCAAAGTGGGCTAAACCAAGGCTAAGCTGAATGATAAGACAGCGACCGAGTGTGGGTGACATAAACCGAATCCATGAACTTTCTACAACAATTTACATTGTTACCATCAAGTCATCATCACTTGTCGGGTGGTGCCGTTTATCGGCTATGCTCAAGTGAGGTTATTCCACAGGACGCACATCCCAGGTCTTGTCACCTTTGCGAACCTTTTGTAGGCTGTTGCCTGAATACTTTCAATAATTTTAGGTAACTATTCTGTTCAGGTAATCGCAGAATGTAAAGCTGCGCGTGAACAAAAAGACTCCTTGGACTTCATGAGTTAAAATTACAAAATTCCAGCTAATAAGATTCCAATGAATCACGTCAAGTACCAGACGACAACTAAGGATTTATTATTTCAACCAGAATTATTGGCACAGCTTGAACTTTTGACTGTTGTAAAACTAAAAATGTCAACAGTAGTTTAAATGTGATACAGACTTCTTAGATTTCGGAATACCCTACATGGTCAGTGAGTCCCAGCTGATTTTGAAAGCGCAGGTTTTCGCCCCCTAGCCTTTTTGTGTACTATTCTGTTTTGCCGGTGGATACGAACAAAAGTCCTGATTAACTGAATACCTTCTCTTATTATCGTTGAGTTTTGATTGACTAACCTAGAAAGTGTTTCATGTAAACTCCCAGGCATCTAATCTTGCATAAAATTATTATGCGCTTCTTCTTCTGTGTTGGGATGTTTGTACAAATATATTTTTAGTCAATAACAATTTGTTTACTACTTTCATTCGTATAGATGACGTGCGTTTGGCAATAACACTAGATACTACCATCAAAGGGAATGATTGATCTGCCTAGAGGCAGACAAAATATATGAACCAACAGTCTATTCATATAGGCAGGAAATCGAGTAATGAGTAAAGCTTCTTCGAGGAACTTAGGGAATTTAGAATTCTGATCGCTCAGTAACATGTTAACCGAGAAAATGGTGTTAACAAATTGACCTATTACCATAATGTCTCATGCATTAAATGAGATGAGGCGTGCGTTTGAACGTTTAGTCTAGTGGACCGTGGCGCCATCGAGAATATCAGCCACTTGAGCCTATGCTAAGCTGCTATTCATTTTATGCACCGGTTTGTTCCGCTAGTATACACATCTCCGCGACTTAAAATGAATTTTTGAATTAAATGAACGAACAAAGTAACGAGAATGGTCAAACCATCGTGCAGTTACTTGTCGTGAGGAATGAATAAACACTGACGAAGCGCTAGTAAAAGGTAACATGATGGACATCAGTGGGTAAAATTAAAATGCCATCTACATACTGACGTTGAATTATGGGGCAAGCTGTGACATCGAGGAATCTTGTATCGATTTTATATAATAATAGTATATAACACCAATATTAACTATGTAATAGTTTTTGTTTTTAACATTTATTCATCAGGAGCTTGTTGCTTGTCATTGAGAATATTCAAAAAACGTTAAATATCTTGAACATGTTACCTTACTGAAGACAAAACGATTCAGAACAACGTTCAACTAAACTCAGAATTGATTGGATCGGTCACCACGGCGCATTTTTGTTGTTATTGATTGAATAGATATTGTATGTTACCGATAAAAAACAACTAAAAAGGAGTTATTGATGAAAACTAGTAGTAGAATTTATATCAAGGTTTCATACTGAAGCATGCCGGGACGAAACTTAACAAATGCATATGTTGTTACCTGAAGGAATAGGTTAGAAAGGAGGTGGAGCAATTTTCAAAGTTGTTTCTATCTCTCTGAAACCTGTATGCTGAGCAGAATTTTGATACTAAATTGTCACAATAGAGCTAGGTTCAGTACCGTATTATGAACAAATCATGAGTGCAGAAAAGTTCCGATTACATAGTAGTCTGTTTGATGCATACTATGGTTCCGAATGGAGAGCTGTGAATAAATTCATTTTTGATTAGTTGAAAATTTCTTGTGTAGGGGCTGCGTAGCTTGAGAAGTTTGCCAAATCGTGTATATTTGTCAGCATACATGAATAACCTAAATTTCGCGGTCTCTGTTAAGATAAAGTAGTTTCGAATTCAACGACTCCTCATATGTTCTGACGTTAAGCAGTTTGATTTGATTCTAAGTCGCATTATTCATAAGTAGTGTGGCAGATTTTATGAGTTAGATGAAACCCAATTGTAAGAACCTATGCTTAGGCTGCATTCGAATCACTGATATACAATCGAACCGTGATATACACACTGTTGGTGATGGAGGAATGCAACTTCACATTTGTTTAATTTGAACGATAACTTGTTTCCTACTGGCAAATGTTTCGTAGGTTTATGCTCGTCCCGTAAAGTTCCTGTATATTTGGAACATTGTAACACATCTTCTAGTAAGTCACAGGTGTAGGGCATTATTGGTACTTCAAAAATATATATAAATCAAATCAAGAAATGCTGCAGCTGAAAACGAATCAGTCCAATAATTATTAATTTTTCTTCTGTGTAATTCTATACACATTTGATTACTTGAGCAACTTATGCCGTGACTCATCTTGATTTCATTTTTATGTATGGTGCGGCAGCTGGCAACGCCACCTTGACAGTTGTGGTTTAGATATCATGAACATTCCGTAGGTTAATGATATACAGGTAGATTTTACGGGATCCTAAAGTGCTGTGGTTAGAGTTCTAAGACTCGTCAACGTTGCTCAAAGTGACTCATCTGATAACCTCCAAATACGTTGAGTACCTATACAAACAAAACTGTTGAATTATGCTATTTTAACATATTTGCTGCACTCGACTTCAACTTTAACTGCAATAATACCTCCTGTCAGTTTTTCGTGAGCAGCCAACTTCAAGAACTGGTAAAAAGTAATGTTGGCATTACCACTAATTCGGTGACAATATCTGGAAGGTTGTATTACCGCGACATACTTCGTTCGATTTTTACATCAGACAACAAACTTTTAGAAAGTATATCGAAATTGGCATTTGCACGTTCACCAATCACTCTGGGTTCGCTTTTGTACATATTAACATATTGTCTATTCCGGGGAAGTGACATTCTCCGTTTTTGTACTGACAAGTTAAACGTAGATATAACTTGTGAAAGCTTGATCTCATTGTGTTGCTACTCTGACTGTGCAACGATTAGAGTAGGAATAACAGCGCGCTGTTATCAGCAATACTTCTTTGTTCATCACCACCATAAACAGCAATACATCAGTGGCTCACATTGATGCTTAACTGCCACACAACCACGAAGGAAAAAAAGAGAGAAGAAGAAATAAGGGGAAGGGAAAGGGACCTAAATAGTGAGAATAGCTACGTCCGTATTCAAATATACGTCATGGTGCCTACGCCTTGCAAGCGAAACAACCGAGCTATAAGTGAGAGTAAGGCGTCATCAGTAACACAGGTTCCTAACGGCTTCCACTGCCCCGCGTCATTAATTGCACTCACTTCACAAACAACTCGGTCAAACAACGACAACATTCACGCCACTGAACAATAGTGCGATTATGTAGGCGTGCACATCAGATACACAGTCCGTCTGTTCTAGTTAATATTTGTTCGTTGCTAACCACTTGAGTGTAACAAAGCAATTAATACCACTTACAGACGTTTCACATTTCACTGGATTGACAGCACATAACTAAAACGAGCTGTCAACAGCACTGAACAGTTCTACACGGGTGACAAGTTAGTACTACTCCGGGATGAATGGAATGACGAAAAGTTATCACGCTAGTGAATTCCTAATCCTAGATGAAGGATCATTAGTAGATAACAGAAACTCCTGATAGTAGATTGGACTACTTCTACTGTGTGTCTTATTGCGGTACCGTTCAAACTAAGTTAAAATGCATAAAACGGGGGCGTATTGGTTATTCATTTTGTTGGTTTTAATAACTACCGTATTTTCAAATAAATATATGAATTGGAATTTTCTTTCAACTTTAGCTTTAGGATTATATCCGGAAATGAACCAAATTCAGAACGTAGTCCGTTCTGCGTTCTCATTAGTAATGCAAAATCACCGTTTGATAATCTGCGCACAGAAACGAAACATCAGGAAAACTATCAAAATTAGGCAGTTAGATGTTTCGTATTATGAGTAACAGTTCACAGTTTGGCGAGTGATTTCAACGTTATTGGTAAACTCACGCAAGTAGTGAGAAAAATGCATGGCCTCTGTGCGAGTAAATGTCCACAATAGGGTTCTGGTTTTTGCTCATCTGATGTTTTAATGTCTCAAATTGAACACCATTCATATTCGATCATAATGTTTGTATTCAGATAAGCGTTTTGACCGGCCAACCGCATATGTTATTTTTGTCTCCATAAATCATGTGCGAGCAATGTAGGATGCCGAACAGAAGGTTTTTGAACTTTTTGGTAACAAGATTTGGAATCACCAAGAAAAACCATGTAACTCGGTTGAATAATGTACTCGGCAGTACGAAACATGTTTTTGAATGGGGCTCGAGTATAACATTTTGATTGATGTTTTGCCCATTTCCGTGATTAGTTCCACTAAGTGCGCCGTGGTTTCACAATTACCGAGTAGGGATATATACACATAGGCCAGAACTATCTCTTGGTTTACTAGCCAAATGATCTGATCCTATATGGTTTGAAATAACACGGCTTCCACTACTGATCCGGTTGGCTTTACATGCGGTAGGCGAACCCGTTCTGAGTTAAACTGGTTACTTGTCAGACTGTTTGGGCAAAAACTAACATCAGCTAGTTAGCAAATCATTTAGTATCCAGGAATGAGTTCGTCTGATTTCCCAAACCACCCCACTTTAAAAATCTCTCTATCGTTGAAAAGGATGCGTATGCCAAACAGGAACAACGCGCTGTACGTCGATTTTTGTTGACTTTTAGTCTACTTGACAGATACTATAAATAGACTTAATCTGATAGATAAAGTTGACATCTTATTCCAATTTTTAAGGACAGGAGCCACATTGGCGTAAAAACGGTACTAGGAAACGGTCTCCTTACACAGAAATATATTTACACGAAACGATTTAGTGGATAGAAAACTCTGAATCACTCTGCCTCAATATTTCGGAGCAGCCTCATTTGGTGGAACGGCAGCTGGCTAACGTGTGACGACCTTGCTTTAGATTTGGTTTATGTATGACGGCTACTCGGTGCATATTTGAATGTGATTGCGTTGAGCTTTATGTTGCTATATGGTTGTCTACAGTGAGAATATCAGTTTACATGAAGGATATCCGACTTCAACAATTAAATGATAGGTCTTGTCCATCAATCTGTTTGAACCCGTTCAAACGCTTAGTTTGAAAATGTGATTCGTAGTAGTGGATGCACAGTTTTACAGCCATCTATGTGAGTTAAGCAAAACACGTCTTCGAAGGTTTGGACAGAGAGCCAATTGAATGTTTTCGAGAGTTCTCTTTGACCCAGGTTATATATTATACTGATAAATGAACCTGGCCCTTTCAAACTGGGCACAGCTCACAGGACGACGGGAATACGTTTTCTTGTATCAAATCTTTGGTTTTTCTAAGGCCTTCGTGGTAAAATCTGTTTACTTCAGTTGAAGTTTATTCCAATTTAGTTGGCAATTCTGTTGACGTTAGCTTGCTGCAAAGTCATTCGGTTTTTAGGTCAACAAATAAATCGGAAACAACCCCTAGCTGACATGACAAAAGTGCGTACTTAACAATCCGGTTTGTCATTTTCCAGGGATCAAGATAACGTCTTATTCGGGCACCAGTTGAATGAAGAACTTGAAGTGGTAATGTTTTTCCCATATTATTAAAAGTAACTTGTAAATGGTGGTAGTAAGAGCGCCTCAACCCTTCACACGAGCTATGTGTAATCATTTAGAAAGAATTTCAGTATGGAAAGTCCAGTTAATTGGCGTCATTTGGTTAATATCACGACAGTTTTTGTGACATTTCCTTACAAACTCAGCAAACTCGATTCACCCCAACTGTTCTTTCGATCCTATCGAAAAACACCCGATGGTTTATTATGATTATACCTGTTGAAAAGTTAACCGTCTTTGCTGACTGGAACTAATCTACGTGCCGAAAGATTCCTCTGAATTCAGACGGCTTATAAACTCAAATTATAGTTCACTCGGTCCATCAGATCGTTATTATTGAAAGTATCGATTCAACTCTGCATTGTACAGTCCTTAACTTTCTGCAGTTGGCGGCAAAAATATGATTGTAGAGTTGCCTTTCACCTTGTACTTTTGTTAGCTAAATCATTTAAAAAAAATGCTGTACTGAGTAAATTTCGAAAAAGCATAATTTCGATGATTCGGAAAACGTAACTGGATATACATGAGTATGCCAATTAACATTAGATGTTTAAGAATACTATCACTTGCTAATACAAAGATGAAGTAGAAAGCAAATGGGATGATGAACACACTTATGAAAACAAGACAATTAGTTGACAATAAGTTTTCCTTTGGACGTAAAACGAAGTACCTAGGCAAAGACAAGCATCAAAACTTATGAGCACTGTGCATAAAACATTGCACAAATCTGTATTGGTTAAGTGCAAACTAATGACCGAGGTCGTTTCCATGCTGACATATCCTTATATTTTACCAGATGAAAATATTATTTACCGAATTAACATATACGAATTGTTGACGATACTTGGGGTAATAATGGCATGATCTGTTGAAGTCGAATACGTAGTAAAGATGATGCACCCTCAGTAAACGCATTCTGATTGTATTGAGAATTATCAACCACACAAATGAATGACCTGTCCGTGTTATTCTTTCGATCCTACTGGTCAGGTTGTAGAAAGTTTGTATAGCTCATTTATTTGTTAATTACTAAGAGTTATCAGGAAATTCATTTGAAAGCCTAAAATGGTAATCATGTTGTGTAGAAAAATAAAAGAAATAATTTCAAATAGATTCCAGTCGTCCTTTGGACCTGTACATGAAGAGTGTGCAAAGATGACGACCCAAACATAACCGTACACCTACCTTAGAACATCAGGAGGAATAGGTTTTCTGCGGCAATTTCGCTGCGGTCGCTTTTACCTTTAAATGATTTTTTTAAATAAAGTAAACTAAATCAAAAGTCAGTGAAACTCTTTTAAATCACTTTCATTCGTTCGTTTTGAAGCCTGCAGTGGTGCTTCATTTTTGCAGAGGATTTCAAGTTGAACACCACCTTCAACTGTTTGCGGTTATCGCATTCCTATAGACTTTCCAGTCGACCACTTTCGAAAAGAACCACTAGACTGGAGCTTCGTTCTCATCAAAGCGCGTCATTATTGCATATCCTTACCACTGCCAGAACTAGAACCACGGCCACGCTGTTCATCAGGCAACCATGTTTACCACCGCGCTATTGATCTCACATTAGGCACGACCGAATTCTCAGATGTGAACACTCAACCACTTTCGGCCATGAGTAATGATCAGATTGACCGATCGCCTCGAGAGGAGACACAGTTACTGTCTGTTAGCTTCAATCAATAGACCCGCAGTTAGGACTTCCTGGACAAGTCAAAATCACCAATCTGATGATGATGATAAAGTCGCCTAGCTATACACTTTTGTTTCGGATCATAGAGATGACTCCTAAAAGAGATTCAGTAATTTACCATAATGTTTCCGGGTTTTGTGTACAAGTTATAAATCGTTACTCTCCGCTTGGTTGTAATGTCCAACCCCGTTTATTAGAGGAGTTTTGGCAACAAAATCCATTGTAAAACCTACTGTTATTACTATTGACATATATTTAGTTGAGTTACAGTAGAACTGCACCTGATTTTAACGCGCCTAGACGATTACATAATACTTCTGCAAGTAACAATGAATATTCCGTTGTCCTTGTTTGGTACAATTAGGTAAATTTTGTTGTCGAAGTTGATTGAACTACGTGCTTTTTTGAAAACCCTTTCCACTGACCGATACAACCACATTATTTGAAGCACACCTAGTTGGTCAACTCGATTCACATCACGGGAATCATTTTGACCGCAGGCCAGCGATTGACTGTAGGTGAAAGAATGTAACGTATTTTCAATTCAGTTTGCAACAAATAGATATGCTGAGAGAATTAAGTGTTTAAAACATGACGCACCCACATTTGAAAGCTGCTGAAAAAACCATGAACGACAAAACAACGGACGGCATTAATTATAATCCGGTGTTCAAAACACTGGGCAAGATTTTGGTAGTAAAACGTTTCCCCCATTGTGCTTGTAACTAAACGGGTGCTAATTTGAACTAAATTGGTGTGAAAAAAATGATGTTCGATTGAAAAAAGAGCAAATTGTTCATTCTTTTGCGTGCCGAGTAACGGCATGTTATTGGCAAGAATGTATTGTTTCGTTCCTTTAAGGAGCTAATAGCGATCGATCGATTCGAATGTTCTACTATCACACCTGCATATCAGAAAAAAGCAGAAATAGCCTTTTTTGATTTCTTGTAAGAGAAGGGACATGATTTTTCAGGCAAACATCGTACTATAATAAAAATGTACTTAAAAAAAGACAGAACTAAAGCTGCGGCTGGTCGAAACTGGCACGACCGATGTGTACATAAGCGATATGTCACCTGTTATCGTATTTAGTCTAGTTCGACTGTTCATATTTGCTGTTAGAGTGAATAAACCACTGGACTGCTAAATTTGCCCCTAACACTGGCTAATATTGAAGGCAAAATCAATAAGTTGACACTTTTCAATAATCAGATATATATTTCTGCTCCATAGCTGCAACCTAATTGTGAAGCATGTAGATGCACACCTAGGTGATCTAATTTTGCAATCGATTCGTTACAATATATAATGTGTTTTAGGTTCTTTTGCATTCTGACAAAGTAATAACGTAGGACTATGATGTTACGAGTATATATCCGTATAAGAGGTTACAAATTCACTGGCAAACCAACATAAAAGTTTAACAGTAGCGAAGTTAATGTCTTGATCATTTTGGGTCTATTAGCTTGCGGCATATTAATTGAAACAGCCAATCTGATGCTCATATATTTTGCGTTTATCTCTCCTTTGTACTTGATAAAATCAGTAGGAAGATGTTAAGGACGTATGGTGATTGAGAAGTTCTAATCATCTTGTTGCCGTATGGCGTTAAGCGGTCGTAAATGTTACATTATGCTATGTAATAAAGACGTCTGAACATTGTTCACAAGAAATGTCGCTAAACCTTTAGATGAAATGAACGGGTTGTTCGGTTCTAGAGGGACTATGTTCAAATTTCAAACTTTGGCAATGGCAGGAACATGCTGTGTTGATGAGCTCGCAGAAGTACGAACTTAAAGTTTGATACTGCATTTTATATGGAACTGGTCGACTGATTCTGTACGAAATCGGATGACGTAGTTCAATATGAGAAGTCTTCAGGCTATGTTAACTACATGCCCGTTTATTTATCAGTAATACCTAGATTATTAGCCGAGTTAAATCTGTTACTATTGTTTATGACAAGATTATTAGAAGTCTACAAAATCCACTTGTTTACCAACATTTACAAATATGAACGAAACAGTTAGAGTACGAACACTGGTAGATGGAAACATTTCGTATTGACTCGTCGGCACCAAATTAACAGTAACATGCAAGGGTTTTTCATATCAAGCAGTTAGTAGGGTAGAATGAATAGTCAATCATTGGACTTTCCTAATTCACCTACTGACTATCCATTCCACCCTACTAGCTGCTCGGTATAAAATATCCATTCATGTTGCTGTAAATTTGGTAATGACGAGTCAATACGAAATGCTTACATCTACCAGTGTTCGTGTTCTGTTTTCTCCAAATTTCTGAAGGACTCGAGCTTTCTTGAATTTTTGAAACGAAGACTTCCTGTTGAAACTTACAAGTATGTCTGATTGGGTTGCTTTTTAATGTGAGTTCACAGTTTATCGCATTTTACCTTTTAAAAGTACATTTTCTCTTAATAATGCTGTACTTTTTATTAATAGGTCGTTCCACTTGAAAGTTGTTAAGTTGCGTGACCATAGAAAACCTCATCATACGTCCATGGATGAAGGTTTGATATAATGAGAAAACAATACCCCTCAAATCTTAACAATGAGCTATATATAATTGTAATCCGGCTTTAAAGGCTTATGATCTGAATAATTTCAGAAAGTTTGGAAGTATGTCTTGATATATAATAATTTTTTGTTGAAAATAAGATTGTATCCAACTGTTACCCGATAACGACCACTGAACTGAAATTGCCGATGAATAATTCACCGACTCAATTTAAAGACAGGTCACGAGATTCCGTTTGTTTCCATCAACTGCGTATAAACAACCACTAAGTATGAAAGAGAACAATGGACAGCCCAATGTTCATACATTTTGCTCAGTCGTTTTCGAGAAGGTATAATACGACGTGCTCCGTATTGCGTTGTATTGTAAACTGAACATCACTCCTACTTTTTGTCCTTTGAACCAAAGACCTGCAATCGAGGCGCGGTCCCAAACATATTTCAGAAGTCTAAACAAGTACACACTGACAACAGGATTAAGGTGAAAAGTTTTTTAGACATTCCGCTGAATGGTGCTTGGCAGAAATGTTTTTTTGAAAATTCATTTTAACCAACAGATCACCAAACCTTCGTCACTGTCTGTTTCCAGAAAGAAAGCTTGTCTAAATTAGATTTTCACGGATGATCAAATTAACGTTAACCGAAGGTTTAAGTCGCGATCAGTCTTACTTCTCACTACATCAGTCCCTGAATTCTTACTGTCATCTTTTCTTGACGTAACTTTCCAGGCGTTTCCAGTTGTACTTCAACGGTCACTGTGACTCAGTTCCAGTTTACCTGTTCACCAGTGATTGCGGCGGTATGTATCTTGACAGGACGGTATAGAATCTGTTGGCATATGAGGAAACCACATTGAGCGAGCAATATCGATTACTTCCTCGCGCATAAAACTAATGATATTGTCAGTAAATCCGTCATTCTGCCTACTTTGATTCAAAGGTTACATTTTTCGTTTACTTGCTTGTTTCGATTCTATTTTCTTGTTGATTATTGAATGGAAGGGGGTAAACAAAATGTTAGAACACCGCACAGTTGTTATTTCATCTTGTAGATGACGTCAATCTGAAGAGGACAACGTTTCTAGCCGATAATTTATCTTTAACTTACAGACGTAGCTGACAAATAAAAAAGGCAAAAATGTAAACCACATAACTTTATTGCTGTAACAAGCGACATTTCTCTTAATAGCGACGGGAACGTCGTTAATCTTGCAATCGCCTGATATTTTTTTCATAAAAATCTTCCTTGACACTATTATATCAATGAAAAACGCAGTGAAGTATTTACGTTACGAATCAAATGCAGATAATCAGAGGAGTTTACTACTCACCAATAACGGTACGTTGTGAGATGTTAAAATTTAGCTTACGCTTGCAGTTTGTCCGCCCTGAAACTAACAGTCATTGCTTCATGTAAACCCAATCGTTGGTTTTTTATTGTTGTTGCTATCCGCATGTCCAATATATACTGATGTTTCACGTTCGTGACTGAAGAGAGTAATCGAAATGTTAACATCTCGTGATGCATGTTTTTATTGTTATTGATGAACTAGATCAAGCGACTCAGTGTTTTGAACTTACTACTGACAAATATCAGGAACTTGCTGCCAAGCGGAGCTATATGCTTCACTAAAAGTTATTTCTGTCAACTGCATATTGTCAGTATGAAAACTTAGATTAAGCACGGCTATCTTGTAAATAATTAGCTAGTTTCAGAACTTAATTCTCACATATATGAACAGTTACTATAACTTTCATTACTGCTTTTACTTTTCCACGTATATGCTACATTTTTGACTAGGTACAAAAAGAACTGAAATTTAGAACATTCAATCTTCCATAGAACAAGTGATTGAATAGGCAGGTGTTTATCGCTTGATGAAGAAAAGTATTTTGCTTGCGCTTTGGCACCTGTGAAAAGCAGTGAATCTGATAAAATCACATGTAATCAAGTGAGAAACTGATGGTAAAATAGTAATGGAAATAACCTTTTATCCTAATAAAATGCTTTCAAAGAAAAGTGGTAATCTATCCTTCAAAATCAGAAAGTACAACCCACACGTCGCTTACAAACGGGCACAAATTTATTACTACCGTGCATCTTTTGTTAAGTTAACCTTTTATAAATAAAGCACTATTCTCGTAGTTCGTCTTTGTTAGAGCCCATCAGTACTGCATATCCATACAGTGGTCATGGTTTAAGCTCGGACACCGTCTTCGTGTGGCAGACTTGTTTGCAGATTAACCAACATCTAATCATTACTCAGGAAAACAGCTGGTTGAATTTTCAGATATGATATATATCGATCATGTCTAATATGATGTCAGTCATACAGTAGTCAACAAGGTAGTCTCATGAAAATGTGGCAGGATTTATGGTCTCAGCCGTGGCAAATATCTACATTACCGATGAGCTATAGTAAATGTGAAACTTCCTGGGTAGTGCTTTTTTCGAAAGATGCTGGCTGGAACGTTAACCTGAATGCACAGAGTGCGATCACCGGTAAACGATATTTATAATCAGAAGCACCAGTAACCAATCAACAGGCACGATCGGTTAATTTTATGAGAACGCTGTGCAACATTAGTTATTTAGTAATGCGCAACTTACCTGATCATCTCACGGGGAGCCAAAATAGTCGTCTCGATAACGTTTAATTAAAGCGCCGCGAGATCTGCGGTGAATTGTGGATAACGGCCCGGTCACATCAATTGAAGTTTCCTCTTACCCATGAGAGATTGCTAAGTTTCAAAGAGAATTTCCGAACAAAAATGCACAGTTTAAAAGGACGGTTTTCTTATAAAAAGAGAAACAATTGGTTGGAACGGGAGATGTGAAATTTGCACATACCAACCCGTCAGATTCACATTTGGTATCACGTGAATCACATCTATATTGAACAACTATGGCAGTCAAAAATTAGTCGGTGGGTTATGAGAGATAACGAGATCGAATACAGGGCAAAGTTAACAGACGATTAGCTAGGAACATGCAATTCCATTCTGCTTGAATAGATTACGATCCCTCAGCCAAACTTAAAAATCCTGGATGGTAATTATCTTATAGGAGTCTGATCGCACAAACAGAAATGGCAAGTGAATCACTAGTCCGGATGGATTCAGCGACGGCAACATCGGTCATATTCGTGGTCCTGCGATGCTGGTAATCAGGGAGATGTCTCTCCTCATTATGGCATCAGATGTATCATTCTGGAAGTCAAACATATATCGGTTCCCCTTATGGAACTTTCTTAACAGTTACATATAAACTTGCCATTTTAACGTCATTTGGTGTAGACTAGCAGTTCCTTGGGTGTTAAAATGCGTTCTCAGTTTTCGGGTTCTCTATTAGTGTAAGCAGTTCGCCTACGCTGAATATCCATCCAGTTGTTAAGATTGAGATTTGTCTTGTTTGATGCACAATATAGACGCCTTTAAACGAGGGTTTATTGAGTAACAGATTTTTTCTGCAATGGTTATCTAGGCGGATGGTGATTTTGGTCTGTTCTCTTTTTTGTGAGTTTTAGGTCAGCGATTTGATTGTAAAATGAACGTGGCTATATTTACTTCTTCCACAAGAAGTTGTTTGTCTGTGGAACGTATTCCGTAATCAATTTTTATGTTTTTTCGTACAAAGCTGTTGAGCTTATTGCCATAAAAATTCAAAAGTAAGGTACGGTTGGTCAAAACCGCCGTCCAAATAGGTAGTCACTATAGAATGTGGATGATCTACATAGAAATAGCCTGGAAAATATAAATGATTTCAAACCACACCTAGATCTCTGTGAAGCGATGTTGTATTGCCAAAGAAGAAAACATTGAAATATACGTCCCTATCGTAGGTTATGGCACAAAACTGAATAGCTTTTAAGTTTTGCTCATCAGATCGTAGACAGCGACGAGGAAATGCATATATGTATGTCGGGCTTAGTTTGTATAGGCTGTTGCAAACTGATTGAATGATAGCTGATTGTACTGCTGCTCGCTCAAATGCAACACTCTCAATTTTGTACTTTTCTGCAGTCTGGAGGTATTTCGGCATACATCTTTCTGAGTACAAATCGAAGGTATGCCGGATAGCATGTATACATACAAAATCTGTCTCAGTTGATAATCATTCCGTCGATTTCAGCGCCTTCAACTTTCAGATGTCCATCAAGAATATTATTTATACCACTGTGTCTCTGTACTCAAAAATCGATGCTTTAGTGACTTTCATTAGAAACTTTTTCTGACGCGCATTAATATATAAACCGAATGATGTACGTCTAAACTGTAACCAAACGACAACTGATATTAAGAATTCGTGGACGATCTAAAGTAGTGCCTACATTGTACTTACTATCAACGATGTCAATTTTAGGGCAATTATTTGGCACAAGATAGTTTTGATAGTAACACTGGATGTCAATTTTCCAAGTTTTTGACAAACTACGTCCTTGTAAGCGACCCGTTAGGCACTACTGAACTGCTACTTTGCTTGTCAGTTAAACATACTTATTACGAACTCAGATATCCATACACGCAGCATACTGGACCGGAGAGCTGACCAGGCACGATATAGCAGTACACATGGACTAACAGGTTAAACGATGAATCAACATATTAGCTGAACCTAATCCGGTGATTTTTATCCGCTCGGATGATATGGGAATATTTTCAAATTCTCTTCCAATCAACAATCAACTTTCACTGATAAGTATTTATTCACGTTAATCTCAGTGTGACCAGCTATTCTTTGCGTGTTTCCTTCACATGCACAATCAGGTGCCCGATAAATTTATGATGTAATCATGTCTCAGATTTCTCAATGATATGATCAACGGCTAACCTTTTTAGTGAGCAACCGGATCTAGTTGCAGGTGTTTCTAGGGAGCTGGTTTCGCCTTCGTTCTTGCTACTTTATTTAATGTGTGATGATCGAGGCATTGGTAATGAATTGAATGAGTGATAATTCTTGGTGTCACTGTATCATCTGTTGCAACAACAGTGTTTTGGACGACACTGAACAAATTAGTATTTTCATCCTATCCCCTGTGTTTCTGTTGACCTCAACGAAAGTACACAGCGGGGTGACTTACTCACCTAGTTCATGCAAAACTATACTAACACTTTCTCTCGTAGAATTGTTTTTTAAGTATGTCTATTAATCTTGCTTTGATCGTATATTCCGTTAATGACGGAAAAGACATCGTCCAATGGACGCCACTATAATATAAACAAATTTAGGTCCTCGCATAAGTCAACACAATCAGCAGGTTCTAACAATTTCCGATGTCTGTTTCATTGCACAACAGTGGCTTGCACAGTACATGACGTCCTTTCAACTACAATCAAGCAGACTATGGTTAAAGTCACACTTTCATTTCTTAATCTGGCACAAGACATTCAACCGGAGAACTAATCAGTTTATCATTACCTACCATCGCTGAATAATCTCAGTGGTCGAAAATGTTGTTTTAAGATCGAGTTTATTAAGACCACTAACCGGCTGTTCCTCTGGCAAGTGAATCGCCAAAGATGAATGTAAAGTTTGTTTACTAAAATTTTAATTTCGGTTGGCAAACAAACAAGCGTCATTTTTTCGAAGTACATTTCGGAATCAGCTTACGTTGAAGGCAGCACCGGAATGTGTGCCACTTCTGCCTTTGAGATTTTAGAAAAAAATAGTCTACGAAACTGCAAATTACAGGAGATTGTCCCAGGGCGGGGACGCCCAGACAAACAGGAAACCAATTCATCATTTTGAAGCAAAACTCAGCAATCGTATTTGGCGCGTTCTTGTTGTTCCACGATGGGTTGCAGGCCATTCAGATGAAAACATCGAATGGCCAAAAAATAGCATCCGGACTAACCTGAGGATGAACCGAAACACTTTGTTGACACATATGCAGTGATTTGTCGGAATGGTCCGGCTGAATGTTCTACTTACACATCAGCGTGTTCACCAGCATCCGACCTTTTGTCCAAATATTTATTCTTATTCGGTGACATTCTTCAAAGAAAATTTTTGATATAAAATCGATAATTTGTCTACCTTCTCCTGGTTCCATGAGTTATTTCATGATGTGCACTTCCCAAACGTTTTGAGTGTTTCACCCTTTTCCCACACGATGGAACCGGCCAGCCATTTTTGCAAATTAATATCCATCTACCAACAATCTAAACGAGGTGGTCAACCCTAGAAATGGTTATCTTTTCAAGATTGCAGCCTGTAAAGATACAGGTAAAAATAAAACCCATTAGTTAAGTAGCCAAATTATGTAACGGATTACATATTGTAAGTTAGCACTCAAAAACGATTTTTTGTTGTTAGTCATTTACACATGTTAGACAATTTAACGCGAGGCGTACACGAGGCACAATTGGCCTCATGAATGGTTGTGAAAGGTAAATCAAGATTAATTAACCATACACAAATAAGTATCACGCATTTAGATTTTTTTCAAACCATTAGGTTGTACGCTTTCTGCATTGCTCGGTACACAAATTGGACAAGCTGAAACGTTTGTTTGTATTTATATACCTTTAAAATAAAACCTAATGGATTTGGTCAGTTTCAAACATTTTAAAGACTAACAAGCTGCTCGTCTGATAGCCCAAGTTCGTTGTCTCTTAGGTCACCAACGAACAAAATGAATTAGGTTAACATGTTTAGACAGACAAAATCACCGGTAGACATGTTTGGTTACCTATCTTTCAACAAGGTTTCAGATAATTGGAAAACATCTGTGACATGAAATTTGTGATACATAAAACTAAGAGCTTGTTTGCTGGATGCATTCATCAGGTAGACAATGGCATTTCGTTCTTAAGGTCAGCCATGTCGATTTAGGAAACAGTTTAGTGGATGGTGGGAAGGTCAACGTGCAGAACATGACTTTGTGTTATTTATATCACTACTGTTATATACATCTAGTGTTATTTATATCACATGTGCAACGCAAGGGTTTGTTAGCGACTCGTGTTCGCAGACAAATCAATGTTGAAGGTCAACACATCGACTATGACTCTATTATTAACGGTTACTGTGCATGAATCGTCGTGAAAAAATAAGAACAAAATTACCATTTAACTAATAAGTTTCATTGGTCAATGTTTATAAAACAAATTATACTGATGTCAGTATGAATATCTTGAAGTCCCTGGAAGCACTTTAAAAACAACGAGATATACTTCGGGTCGACCTCAAAAAGTTGCAGTTCCACGAAAGGTAAAATTAAAGTTTCTGTCATATAAATGTATCAATTGTGTTTGTCGGCACAGAGCAACATGTGTTACCGTTATTATTGACCGATAGAGGTTATTTGGTACGTTAGCCAAAGTGTTACAATATAAAAAACACTGACTGCCGGACCTTTGTATGGCACTTGTAAAAACTGGGCTGTCAAATCTAGAAAAATATCATTTATTTACAAATGAATATTTTATATTGTCATGGCAACCACTATCTGTTGTGTACTACCTTCCCAAAAAGTAGTAAATTTGATTTAGGGTTTACTTGCCGAAGTTTATTCTCGAGAACCTGATCAATGGATTGGGAATGTTTCCTTCTGAATTGCCGATAGGCAAAAAGTTGCATAGATAGCACTAATATCTATCGGGTTATTCCAAAGTGACTGACACACTTTGTGCTTCGGGTACTGATGAGTCAATACGAAATGCTTGCATCTACCAGTTTTCGTTTTCTGACTGTTTTGTTCAAACATTGAAAGTTGTTTGAAGAAAATTTTCTTTTCAGAACAGATCCCAAACGACAGTCAAGCATCATACCCAATGTGCTTATCGATGTTTAGAGTTTCTTTTGAGTGCTTTTGCCAGACTTGTAGACCCAATCTTATTGACACCAGATAAAAGCGGCAGAGTTAACAGTTTGAGCTTCCTTGGCTAAATTAGTGCTCTTAGTTAAGTAAATCCTGCAACATTGTAGTCAATCGTGTAAGATGACAACATCTAACCAAACTTGATCAATTCATTGGTAAGTACTTCACTAAAGAATAGGTAGGCATGCCGTTACAGGATTATATACTATCAAGTAATAACTAGCTACAGTATGCTCAGTAGTTTCCATCCTGTCACCACTTCTGTACCCATCCAACAGAGAAAGAATGTCGCTGGAAGAAGGCACTAGAGTTTATCAACTTCATTTGTAAGGTTGCTACGTGTGTAAATTATTCAGACAGAGTTAACTTGAAAATATTCCATTAAGATTCGTATATCAATGTAAATTACGATTCACTAACATACTATACTCTCGCCAAACAAAATGCTATTCATTAGTGTGTTTTAGTGCTGGCTGAGATTTATGGAGGTTTACTGGCCGCAAATTATCCGAGTTCAACCTGGTTAGTAGCAATCCGAGAACACCAGCGGAAACAAAATCGCGACAGTGGTTCCAATTCCTCACTAGTATACGGTTCAGCCTAGTGAATATTTGTTCCGAAAGAACTTTCTCATAATATTGGGATCTCACGGTTTGATTCCGGGTACCCATAAAATTATCTAATTCAGTTTACCATTATTTAGAATCTGCGTGTCAACTTTTTCAAACTGCGATCATAATGTTATGCTGCGAAATAAAAGCTACTTGGTGGACTTGCAGACGTTTGCATGTTAGACAAATCTTCGAAGTCAACTGAATTTATCTATTTTCGGGAATTATGGATGCAACTACCATGTTTCACGTTCTGTAACTGAACTGTCTTTTGTGATCATGCAGGTATCAACTTCTTGAAGGTACACACTTCAGTGCTACTTCAATGAAAGCAAATTCCTCACCTTGAAGCAGAATAATTGACATTCTTTTTGCCATGAATATGGGTTAGGCACACCATACACCAATATAATTACACTCTACACACGATTCGTGGCCAACGAACTTCAAGAATTCCATGACGCTGCGAAGTAAAATGAAGGATGGCTTAATGTTTGAAACTTTTCGAGGACTGCCTCACATCAAGCTGATACACAAGGCACTCAAGTTCCTTTCTTACATATCGGGTTAGAAAACACAACATTTACTGCTTGAATCTGACGAGCAACTCAATTAAATTCCAAAGTAGTCAAACTGTTTCTGTAGTGAATAAACGCACAGGAACCCTCTAGTGCGTACGGAATCACAAACTGGACACTGGGGTAACGCAGCAGGTGCAGTAACTACTTTAAACCACTTATACTTGCGAAAGTGGGAAACCTTCTGATGCTAGATGTTCGTGTATCTGATTTCCTCAAGGAATATTTTAGAAAATCTGAAGTTTTTCATGTCTGCTCTTCGTAGCTTGCAGTGAACTATGGGTTGTTCCGAAACACGCCCTGGAAATTAATGTAACATAAAGTCCTGCATAAGTCTTTTGCTGTAGTTTCTCGTAAAAGCCTCCTATTTACTTCTGAGACTGACTTTCTGCACGTAAATTGACAGCAGAAAGTTATGCCGAATGAATTTTGTTAGGTAAATATAAACAAATTGAATTAATTAGAATTCCAAAATTTCATTTCATGGAAGGCTACTTAAGGCATGAACGTATGAACGTACGTTGCTACAGCAGGGAGCAATATCCTTATGGTTTAGTAATAATATATTGTTTTTCCTAATCGCGGGGTTATCGATTGGAGTTAACAGACAGTAACTGTGTCTCCATTTCGAGACGATCGGGCAACCTGATCATTACTCACAAGCGAAAGTGGTTGAGCGTTTACATATAATAATTCGGTCGTGCCTAACGTGAGGTCAATGGCGCAGTGGTAAACACGGTTGCCTCATGAACAGCATGGCCGTGGTTCAAGTCCCGCCGGTGGCGATGATATGCACTACTGACGAGCTCTAATGAGAGCGAAACTCGAGTCTAGTGCTTCTTTACAAAAGGGGCCGACTGGAAAGTCTGTGGGGATGCGGCAGCTGCGATCAATTGTGGGTGATGTTCAACTTGAAATATTGTTTTCTATTCCGAAAAGTCACCCTGATAATTGTTTTGTTGAACACACGGCTTGAGTGTATATCTGCGGCATAAGAGACAGCTTTCAGTATCCAAATAAATGGTGTCGCCCAATTTGACAAAATTATACGTTTTTGTTGTCCATTTATTCTTTCCGTATAAACCAAAAGTTCGGCTAAACCACCAAAGGCATGAAAAGCTAGGCCGACAATAAGATTTCACTTCGCTAGCTCCTTAAACATGGAATACACAAATCCTGTGTTAAATCAGTCTTGGGTAGACAGTCACACGCCAACGGTAGATAGCATTCTGTGAAGTATAAACGAAGGCATGCTCTGTCTGCTTTAAAAGATTTGCAAGAAGTAGTGCGGGAGAATCTTACAGTTTATCTGCTGCATCCTGCAGCTGAATCTAGAGAGAACGGTATGGTATTTCAACCATTGTGCATTTGTATGTGTGGGAGAGGCGTATAACTGTGAGAATAGCCAATCTTCCGCCCTACCGAGTGAAACAGAAACACTCTCCACCCCGTAGCAGTTGTTGACTGTTTTGATGGGAACCTTTAAAATACCTCGGAATACTGATTGTGGTTCGATAACGCGGCTTGAAAAAATCAAATTTCGTTAAGCTGGGAAAAATTTAAGATAGTTTAAAGTGTACAGAATCGTGTTTCCTGTGAAACACTTGGGGAAAATTTATAATCTTTAATGAAGCGTTCAAATTTAACCTGGACAATCCGGCAGTATCAACATACTTTTTGTGAAATGAAAGAACAGACGGTCAACGATGTTTTAGGGAGTATTTTCTGGCCCAGGACACAAATGAATTCGATTTATTTGATGGTACAACAACCTTAATTTCTGTCAGTTTATTCAATTAGTTTTCATTGTCATTTACTACGTAACGTGTGTAAACGAACTCAAACCTTAAATGAGAATGCTGTCATATGTGTTCGATTTTACATAAATGCTTAATGGATAACTCTGTTACAATAGTTATACTGTAATTGTGGACCAAACCCATCTGAAAACCGTGTACACAAGAATGTTTGGAAAAATGTTCAGTCTTTATGCTGAGAATTGCTCTAGGAAAATGTTGGCTAATTTTACGCCATACTGCCCTTAATTCGCTGTCAGTACCTTTGCGAGGCTTTGTTACGGTTCACTGGAAGATTGAAAAACAGTCTACTATTTCCAGATTAGAAAAGATACCGTCTGAGGGTGGTTTAACAATTTTATCGGCGGTTTATCTGATTGGCCTCAATAACAATTGAGCTCATGATATTTTGAGTTATATTGATGAGTTTTAGTTCAAATACAAAAACGGTTACGTTGAAACTAAACAGAAAGTAACTATCAGTAAACTCGTGCTGGTTACATATTGCTATTGAATGCAACAACCGTTAAAGTCCATCATTCATTTGATCATTTTTACGTGGGAACAACACATCATACTCTCCCTGTGGGAGATATATGATACCAGTTTTGATAATTTGTCTATCCGTTGATTTAATCCGCTCCCTTGTAGTCAATCACACTTATAAAATAGTATCAAGGCTTTTCAAACCGATCCAATTGCAGCGCTGTTGAACTTGTTTGGATTGGCATAAATTAATTTTGATACCATTTTCCAGTTCACGGCTGTCCACTGGAACCCTTCACGTCCTTCTGTTGCCTAGTTCAAGGCATCATTGACGTACTACAAGCACCCCTGTCCACAGCAGCTGGATTCACTCAGTCAGTCAGTGCTCCAACCAGCTTATCTAAACTTCTCAAGGCCAGTAAAACTTCCTTCTCATTTATCTGGGAGTAAGTTATTTCTAGCGCAAGTTATTGGTTTGCCACGACACCAAACTTATAA
The DNA here is from genome assembly GCA_014338405.1 of Paragonimus skrjabini miyazakii. Taxonomy (NCBI): domain Eukaryota; kingdom Metazoa; phylum Platyhelminthes; class Trematoda; order Plagiorchiida; family Troglotrematidae; genus Paragonimus; species Paragonimus skrjabini miyazakii. Next base: position 50,922 of record JTDE01000338.1, read on the forward strand.
ATAATACTTCTAATTTCGAAGTCAAAATCAAGCCATCGGTATCGTGCAGGTTAGTTTATTTCCCATACAAATGTTTTCTTATTGTGTGAATTATTTTGTTTTATCACGCGTTACAAGTAAGAAGTCTATATATTTTGTTATGACAGCACTTATACGACACATGCTTTGTCCAAAAATGCACAACAGCAAAATGGGTCCTTATGGCACTTGGGAGTCGTTACCGGCCTTTCTCATCTTATCGATCCCGTATGAAGTTCATCGACCAATCGGCCCTCTCTGACTACTTGTGAGACGAAATTATTTCATTTTCCCTGTGAAATATACACGATTCTGGGTACAGTAGGAACCGCCTCACAGGACAGCTGATCAATTACTCCAGTAGGATAATTAGACGAACATGTAGAGTATCAAACATTCAGATCACAGAACTCAGCCGAAGTCTTTCAGGTTTATAGTGTGTATCCCATATACTTTCGCGAAGCAGAGTTACATGTTACCACAGGCTTTCATTGATACAGATGAACTTTTGCGCTGCATATCAAGTGAAACAGAATGTACTATTTATCTGCTTTACAAACGCAACGACACCTGGATGAGTAAGATGAAAAATCACATGCTGATGTAAGCGAATAATCAGATGAAACCAGGATGAATAAAAAAATTCATAATTAGTTAGAGTCATATAGTCTGGAATCCTCTCTGTCATGCAGTTAACCACAGCAAATTGTCGTCCCAAAATATTAGCTATGAATCCGTGTTAAACGGTTCTGTTTTCTCAGGTAGAGATAAACTTTTAACAAGCCGTTACAGATGCGTGACTTGATGCTGTATGATACTGACTATATGGGTTTGTTCCTAAAAGTCTTGAGGATCAACGATGTCTTCTTGTAGACCAAATTGTTGAACCTTTGTTTTAAAAGTGCACGAAGTCTTTAATTATACAAGTGATTTTGACTTAGTTATATTTCCACAACGGATAGAAATGTGGTTTTCCAGAAGGTAAAACTTAAGAGAACATCCTTGAAATAACTTCCTTGTGCGCCTGATTTACTAGAAAGTTTCGTTGTACTTCGCTTTTGGTTTTTTGTTTAACGAAACTCCGTTGCTTGTTGAGGGCTCACACTTAAGCTTTAAACGGATTCATAGTGATATTAGCCTGCCAGAATAGTGTTTCCATCAAACTCACCTTATGTTGGATATAGATGAACTACCTCCATTTCGTTTACAGCAGCAGACTGAGACTAACTCAGCTGGTGTTTAGCCGTTCGTTATCTACTTGTGCCACCAAGTAAGTCTACTGCCGGCTGAATCAGAAGACGGCCTTATCAGTAACAGTATTTGTCCACCAACGTTGTTGATTCCCTCATCCAGTTATAAATTCAAACAAGTTTGGCGGTATCCATTTCGGATTAGTCTGTCACGGTGGCTGAAGCCGAAGGACGCCTGCGGTTAACCACCACTACACGTGGCTCGCGCTGCACCATTCGTGGTTCCACTCACACACGACATATCAGGCGTAAACCCGACGGAATAAGACCGGGAGGCACGTGAGTGAGACCTTTATGTTCAGTCCGCTAATGCTGGTTAGCCAATTGGTAGGTTAACTAGAAAATGAAACTTTCATCCCTTGGAAAAATAAAAAGTGAAACTCATATGGTAAGATCTAAATTGGGAGAGAAAATATTGAAAGTGTAACGCAAAGTGTTCAATTATACGGGCATATGATGACACATGTTGCACGGGTGACCGAGTGGAAGTGCTCAGGTAGCGAGGCATGATCCCATGGGCATACATCAGGACTATTTTTACAGTTGCGGCACTGCCCTTCTCCACATCAGGAAGAAGGGGGTTAGAAAAGGTACTTTCAAACAAAGAGCACTCCGATCGCCCAACGGTTGATCGTCACCGCTGGCGTATTATCCAGTTTGGTCGAAAAACATCCGATATCAATCGAAAGCACCATGCACTTCCACTGCGTGCAACAGTACTCGGGATCAGACATTTGTGTTTTATTCACTGCGCCCTCGGGCTAGACAAGTCCCTCACTGGCATTTGAGTCAGACTCTTAAGTCAGTGGTTCCCGGTAGAGTCCCATAAGAAAACCCTGTATCCTTTTGTCTCGCAGGTCAGACTTTTGAGTCAGAGACTTGGGGTGCGGTCCCCCGAGACAACCACCATCCGCGAAACAAACGACCGGGATAAATGACAAGTTATAACTCTCCCATCGGCAACATTATTTATCCACTACGAATCCCTTCTATTCCGCTCCCAAGTCATCTGCGTTTCATTGGCCTTCGGGCGATAATTATTTTTTAAGGCCAAGACAAGTGACAAACATTAGCGCCTTCAATACCCGCACTTTCCGATAAGTCGGTCTGCAAGCTGCTCTGACAACTATTCCTTCAAGTCCGTAGCTTGATATGTGCTGTATCGGAGACGTAATTCTATGAACCTAGCACAGTTATCCACTTGAGCTCACCTATAGATAACTGTTGATCTTAGCGCTTCTCTCTCAGAGATTCTGGTGATGCCTAAGCTGAATATTCTGGTCAAGCTGGAGTGGGAATCACACTGAGTCCCAGTGCAGAGTAATGCTTGCTCGATTGGATCCCGTGAACAGCCGTTTGGGCGCTGTCGGACTCAACACATTGGTTAGTCTATCGACGGAAGTTGGAGAGATGTGTACGCATTATATCGGTGTACGCTTCAACGGACAGCTGTTCAGATGCTGCCAAGAGTGCGTTCTATGACGTCCTCGTTAACCTTCTGAGACAAACTAAACATTCTGACCTCAACATGCTAGCAGATGAATTGAATGCTCAGCTTGGTCGTCTTTCTTCGGATGAGAAGCGGCTAGGAGGTATGTTTGGGTGTCCGGGCACGACGCACTGAAAACGGCAAAAGACTGCTGTATCTGTACCTATCCCACGGTCTCTATATTTCGAGCACTGCATTTCAACACAGGAAGAGGCACTGTGTTACATAGAGACTTCCATGTGCTTCTCAGACGTGGACACAGTTGGATCATATAGCAGACAGTTACGGATGGCACCACTCTGTTGGTGAGTGCCATGCCTTTTGGAGCAACCACATGGATCCGGACCATGCCATTGTTTGTATTCGTTCTGTTTTGCTATTTGTCCAGAGGACATACTCTAGTAACTGCAAGACAATTAACTGAGATTCGAGCAAAGAGGGTGTAAGGAACACTTATCAGGAAGCGCTGGTGAACACGTTGCTCGATTCAAGTCAGGTGAAAAATCTTAAGCAACGTCGTGAACAAATCGCCGCAGCTAGGAAAGCATGCTGTGAAGAGGTATGTTCCAGAAAAGCTGTTTAGCTACAGCAGAACTAGAATTCTGTCACGTTGATAAACCTCATGAACAAGCGTCACTAGATCCCACCTGGTTCCGAATATGACGACTGCCGTCGAAAACTCAAACACAAGCTGGCCAAAATCTGGTAGAAAACTGTGTACACAATTTGGCAAAACAGTCAAAAGAAATGGAAAGAGATTTTTATCTTGGAGTAGCGCAAGGCAACTTTCCCTGATCCGTGGTTGTACAGGCTGTCGAGTTGGCGTGATTAAAACTACTCGCAAAAAATTTGATTCACTGTCCACAAGTCAGTGGACTGAAACTTTTGGGGAACAGTTCAGTTTGCCTCAACCAGACCATGTGAACTACAAGATTCGGATGGTTAATTATAGCGTTCCAGATGGCCTTCCGTCGGAAGCAGAAATAACCCTGGAGCACAATTTTTTGAAGCGTAACAAGGCTCATTGACCAGATCTCCTCCCTCCTTCCATTTCTATAGATGGTAGATAGAGGTTAATATCAGAACTGGCAACATTCCTCCAGACATTTTGAGAGGCTGAAGATGTGTCTTATGATTGGTATGTGTCGAAAGTAATTGCTTTTTTTAAAAGGAGACCTGAAGTTTTTGTGGCAACCACAGAGGCATCAGTCTAGTGTCTGTTGTGTCCAAGTTAATGGCCTAATTTTACGTCGGCTCACTAAGCCCAGAGAAAGCCAGATACGCAAAGAACATGCAGGATTCCGGTTTGGTCGAGGGCGAATTGATCAAAATGTATACCTTATGGCGGATGTTGGAACATCAACACTCTTACAGACAGGCGAAGGTAGTGATATTTTTAGGTCTGTGAGCTGTTTTCAGTTCGGCTGCTCGTAACATTCTTTCGAGCTGTCTCCTTCGCAAGGGAGTAAAAAAAAATACATGAATCTATTGACATCACTCCGCAAGCAGGATGAGCGTTTACGGGCTACTGACCCGGGCGTTCAGCATTTCTAGTGGGGTTCGTCAAGGGTGTCAGACTGCTCCTTGTTTTTCAGTTTCATTATCGACGACATTCTGCAAGGTGCGCTTGAGGTGTCCAGTGAGTTTAAAGCGCTCGGTCAACCGATCTGGAGCACGCGGATGAAATTGTCTTACTTAGCCCCTCTGTCGAAAGCACGCAGACAATGCTGAATAAGTTGAGTGGTCGGACTGGTTCGTGTGGAATTCGTTTCGCACTTTCAAACGGCAGTGTTTGTCCAATATTAGGGCGATTCCATTCTTATTTTCTTTGTTGCAGGTAACTCGCTTGAAACTGTTTAGAGTTTAGCAAACTCAGGTAGCACAATCTCGTCAGCTTGTATTATTGCTGATGAGATATCAGCGGGGATAACAAAGGCACGAGTCGCTTCTGCCAAACTGCGTCATCTTTGACGCCGAAAAAACGTTCGGTTGTTGCTGTAAGAAATGAGTATATAATGCTTGTGTACGTTCTGTTTTCCTCTGTGATTCGGAAACGTGGCCTGTTCTCAAAGAAAATATCAACAAGCTTGCTGTGTTTGATCATCCTTGTCTCCGCCAATTGGCCCATATTAAGTGGACTGATTACGTGAGCAATGTGGCAGTTCGCCGACGCGTATTCTGGAGCGCTCGGAACGCGCGATTAATTGGCCAGTTATTCATGCTGCGCAGTCTGCGATGGTTGGGCCATGTCCTCTGTAAGCCAGCTGAACGTTTACCGCACCAGGCATTATATACTGAGGCCACCAACAGTTGAGTGAAAACACGTGGCGGTCATTCAACAACGTGGTAACGACAGGAATGTCCTGACTGCTCCACTGAGCAAAGTGAGTAGGTGTCACCTGCCTGGATGGGGACCTCTTGATAATTCAAACCGCTGATTGGAGAGGCTATCCGAGATGGCGGTGTATCACAGTCGATGGCGTACCTGTAACCATACCACTTCTAGTCCTTCCGGTTAGTCACCTTTTATCAGTGTTCACCATTAATAATGACGTCCTCTTTCAGGATATTCTAGGACATTGTTGGGGAGAGTGGCGGCAGTGTGCAGCATAGAATGAGACAGTTGGGGTACTCGCATGACAACCCGGTAAACCGAGTATACTTGTAAGAACGCTTCAGTTAAATTCAGAACATCTTACGTGTGTGTTGTTAAATTGGTCTTTCATATCTCGATAGTTGGCTACATTGTTCAGGTTAGCAAGACACTCCTAATATCCTACCGTCTGTATTAAATATGTTCCTCCCTTCGTTATCTCAGGGTTGAAAATGTGCTAATTAGCCATATTCAGCTGCTGTTGAATATCGCATAATGTTTGATCCTTTTGTTTACTTTTTGAGATTTGCTTGCATAGATAAGTACTTTCAAACGCGGAAAGAATTTAACAAACAAAGTGCTGGCCGGTGGACTTGGCGTTATATTTCGGGAAGGGATCCCGATGTTGGTGTTTCAGAGTAAAGCAGTTGACGGCAGGCTGCCTATACTATTCGTACGAGGAATTTTGACCTAACATCAATTACGCAACAGAGTTTTCAGTTCATATTTGAGAAAAAAGGTAACGTAGACACGACTTATAGGCAAATTCAGCCACGCACTATTCCGGGTATACTTTATTTTCGGATGGTTCACTGATGGTCTTGCTAGAGTCTGAAACACTCTCCCGTTCCCTGTCAGTCAATTCTTTGTTAAGATCACGACTTTGCAACTTAGTGGTATAGCGGCTGTGCTGTTTTCAGTAGTCGTTCACCTTATGTGCTAACCGTGTCTTGATTTCAATTCTTGTACTATTGTGGACTGCACTGGTTACAAGACTTGTTGTACGCTTGATATAGCTTATTATGACGCCAACCGGTATGCACATTTAAGATGTCCGCTAGAAAAGATAACTGAGGCATGTTACGCTTATTGTGTATATCAGTGTTCTGTTCACCACTGTAGTAAATCATTAGCTTGACAGCTATCCTCGAATTTGACATCGGGACGAGTTGATTTTTCGGTGTTACTTGAACTATCTGAAATCAGCTATTTTTTGTATGGACATCGATCCGTCACTCATGTTAGGCAGTGAGACTTCGCCCTATCAACTAAGTACTACCGATCGATTTCGAATTAATGAGCAAGTCATACCATCAAAGGCGATTGGGCAAACGTTGGATTCAAAGAAGTAAAAACATTGTGGACATCTATTTTTTTACCAAAAAATATTAAGCTGATTACACATACTGCCCTGATTCGTTTCTAGTTGTGTTTCTGTTTACGGTAGTCTCAGTTTGAAATGGTTTAAACAGAATAAAAAATATTGGATCACTTGACAACATGATTGAGTACCTTTAAACTTACTGCTAACCATGTGGTCAGAAACGAGGTAACAACTGAGACTCAAGTGTTTGTAATTTACGGTATTCAATTTCAGCACACCTTTATGCAAACGCTGCTGAGTACAGCTAGTTTGGAGATCGCGTAAGTAAGTGGAGACGTTTTTAGTTTTCGTGACAAAATGAATTTTAGAAGTTCGGAGATTTATGTTACTTCGAATTGAACACCACCAAATTTAAAATAGCCCAAATCCCCAAACATCTAGTATTGATTCAAACCATGCTCAGTTGGTTCAATAAAGATAGTTACCTCAACCTAACTGTGAAGTCGTGATCACGGGGTTATCGATTGGATAGAACAGAGTGATTCTGTTCATTCTCTTTTCGAAATGATCGGGCAAGCTGAACACTATTCATACAAGGTTGTGGTTGAGCGTTTGGATTTGATTATTCGGTCATGCCTACTGTGAGGTTGCTGGCGTAGTGGTTAACACACTAGTCTCACAAGCACGAGGGTCAGAGTGCAAACTCTGATCTGGACAAGGATATGCACTACAAATGTGCAGCAATAAGAGCAAAACTCGAGTATAGTGCTTCTCTTCGAAGTGAGTTAACCGAAAGGCATATCTGAATGCAAAGGCTGCGATCAGTTGCGGGTGTTGTTCAAATTGAAACAACCGAGCTTTAGTGTTTGCCAGCAAGACCATTCGTTTTTATTCTGAAACGTTTATGGAATCCAATTGCCAGATAGAACACATGTACTCGTTCATATTGCCGATGAGCAATCAAATTAGTGTCATCTGGCATCCATGGTAGATCAGAATGTAGCGCCTGACTTTGGTTGTCCAGAATATGCTGCCACAGTCCGTGCGACTGGTGGCATTTTATGACCACCCACACTTATGATAATCAGTGTTTTGCGTGTTTCTACATTCTGATAGCACGAAACCGATAGTTTAGTATAGGTGTTTCATAAAAACAAACAAAATGCTTGCACTTTGCAATATCAAATTACTTAGCATGTCAGTAAAAATTACAAATTACACCATATCCTCTAAAGTAGAGCACGTGTCAAACAACCGAAATTAAATTTATCCAATCTGCTGCATGCCAATCGAATGTTTACTAACGCATGTTGACGCGCCCGTATCAGAATGAAGTAAATTGTTCTTGACTCTGTGTCGAACGTGAATTGGGCTGTGATAAGTGTTTCTGTGGGAGTTTTAACCAGTTATTGAATGTACGCATTGTATTATAGTTTTTGGTTTCCTTGTAATCGTAGTAGGGAGACAACGGAGATTGTTTCGTTAACAATATTTTTGCAAATACTAAACATTCATGCGCTATTACGAACAGCGTCTAACGAGAGTAAAGGCTTCTTGCTTCTTCTCAATGAAGCAGATGTGAGCGCTGAAATAGAATTCCAGAATTTACCAATCACAAATCAACATACTGTTCGGTAAAGTTAGTCATTTCTGTGATTTAACATGAATGAGTGTCCTACCCTTTGAATTCGGTGTGACATCAATAGAATAGTTAACAAGTCACCATAGGGGTTTTCACAAGCAAATATTGCTGAGCGTTTGTGCATTATAAACCGGTTGTGTCAAATAAGTTTATCTGTACAGTAGTCAAAATTGTCGTTTCATACAAAGGTGGTCTGGATGCAAAATGTATACTCTATAGCGAAAGTTGTGTTCAAAACACAACACGAAATAATTCACATTGTTCACTAGAGTCACGTAATTATATGTGGAAAATGTTGAATAAGCTTGCGATCACGTTAAGTGAACATAGCACATTTGCTTGCCAGTAAAATATTTGTAGTTCAATATGTATGCTTCTCTTCATGCCATTAATTTGACTAAATCACAAAGAAATAGTCCAAACGAGTCTTTAGTCTTTGTTTTCGAAGTCCAACGGTAAACATCCGAAACGATTTGATAGATGGTAGGATTTCGAATGGATAACGTTTTCAGTTTCCTGCAATACTGTTTGATACTACATTAGCCAAGCGGACACATAGATGAGTTAACAGTTTATGACTTCACGACTCATACGGTGCCTTCATTTTGCAGACACTTAGATGTTTGCTTGCTGTGTTCACCCTAACTTTGTTTCAGAACTGTTACTCTTGATTAGTACCCCATTCAACGTGTATTTTATACTTAATGATATTCAGACTTCGTTTTTCTGCCTTGAATTACACACTTTGAAGGGTAGTCACAAGTGGTTTTCTTTGTGAACTTTGATTATAGAACTAAATTCAAGGTAGATAAAAATAAACAGATCTAACTGAAAACTTGGGCGTTGACGCATGATATAAATCTGACTTGACGAACTTTACCCGTGATAACGGTGACGTTAAACCCAATTGTCAGTTTGCACCAGCTTCTGCTTGGCTAACTTGATCAAAGTCATATACTGTACAACGTGTCTAACAGCATCAAACCAAGTTGATACCAGTTATTTTAAACACAAGTTGATTGGGACGGCCGTCAAACAACGTTATCTTATGTGACAACGAACACTACAATTCATATGTTTGAGAAACTAGGAATGAGGAGTAAAATCCAATCTCTAGTCAGTACTATTGCACATTCAAATTTCAGGTTAATGGAGATAATTTAAAACACTGCGTTCCCTTGATCCAATTCACCAATAACGATAGAAGACATACGTCGCGAGATGTTAACATTTCGTTTACTCTCTTCAGTCACGAACGTAAAACATTGGAATATATAGGACATGCGGATAGCAACAACAATAGAAACAATCAACAGTTGGGTTTACACAAAACAAGGACTGTTATCAGTTCCAGGGCAGACAAACTGCATGAGACAACAGTTTATGCACACACAGGACCGGACGGTGAGTATTGATTAGCATAGCTTCGGAGAAGGCAAGCAACTTCGGATTCCGATTACGCAACAACACATGAAACGAATTGGTGGGGTCAACAACGTGACCTGTTTCCATGATGTGCTTTGCTAAGGATGAGT
>JTDE01000338.1:70009-93791 GCA_014338405.1 Paragonimus skrjabini miyazakii
GGACATAACACACCTGTCTATTTTACCACTGTTACGCACATGAACTTGGTTTCCCGTCTGTTGATAATCACTGACACATTTTTTGGTTAGCTGTTTAAACAAAAACGGACACGTTCCTCGTAGGTTCGCTTGAATTAATACCATATTCCGAAACCGTACATAGTTAGGCATGTAAAATATTAAGACAAGTAGAAAGTTACCTTGACAAAGGAGAGCGCTGGTGTATGAGCTGAGTTAGGATAAAAATTTCATTACATGAAACTAGTCAGAAACAGCTTTTTGCGTAATGTATCTTTCAAGTACATTTCGATGCATCCAACCAAGTATATACTACAGTCTGCATGTTTATACATTGTGAAGTCAAGCAACAAAATTGACAACCATACAAATACATGCACATTCACACACACATCAATGTGCATCCGTAACTAAAGAAATACGGTGCTAATGAACATGTCTTTCTGTATCCTGAAGGGTGGCTTCCATTTATGATTCGCTGCCACCTCAGCGAACCGTGGAAGCCTTCACTTTTTCGCTGCGTAGCATATCCAAAAGGATTTCTTCAGGTTCACTTGGGGTCGACATGTTAACGAGTGGCCACCGATCGATGACAAGTGGGAGCTAACTCGTGGGTAAAGACGAAGTTGTTCATGATCACCAGATTACCCTGGTAACTGATACGTATTGATGTAGTTGTCTGTGTGCGTATGTTTTTGTTTGTTTGTTTATTTTTTTACTTGGCTTTACATTGTCTGTTGAACTTCAGTAAATACACCCGCAGACTGCAGTATGTACCTGAGGAGATTCATAAAATGTGCTTGGGAGATACACTGTGCAGAAACCATTTTCACTTTTATCCAAATTCGTTACATCGATTAAAGTTAATCGGTTTAAACAATTACATTTGGAGCATTCCAAACTTTAAATCAAAATGGGGCAATCAAAAACGAAACAGAGGCACTTAATTGAACTAAACGGACGAACACAAAGATTATTTTGGATCGTAAGTAAGAACCGCACAAACAATGATATTTAGCCTGTTTCAAATCACACAGACTTGTTGGCAGTTGATAAACTTTATGAATAACTTTAACGTGTGAAGAATTTTCAATTTAGTTTAACGACAAAATGTGATTATTAACTAAAAACATTGGTCTGCTTCTACGTTGAGTAGAAAAGAAACTCCTGCGTTTCCGCCTGTCACTAAATCAAATGGATTTTCCGTTGATGAAGAAATATTCCGAGCAAAAGGAACGCTTGAAACTCCGACCCAATAGTGCTTGATAAAGTGACTGTCAAATGCACTAACGCGCTCGCTGTTGAGTTGTACTAAATGAATGCAAAACACCGGAACGTTCAGTAAAAAGCATTCACTAATTCCAGACCACGAGGCCCGGTATCGTTGTTTGGACAAAGCGGATTAAGGACAACTTGCTATTTAAAATCGATTGTCACAGTTTGCCAGCCATTAACTAATGAGGACAAAAACCGCAGACAGTTGTAGCCCAAGCAATTCCATCTGGGTCGTGAATAATGCATCTCTCAAATCCCTAACAACTGAGCGTTAATAATTAGCCGTGTTTAAGCTGATACATCTGGCTGCCTACGACTGATCACTAAATGCGACAGGTTTTACATTACCAGTTTATCTGTTTGACTTCTAACACTCACGTTACTAGTTTGCACATCAGTGTACCAGTCGCTACATGACAAATCCACGGATGTAAAACTCGTCATCGGAATTTAAGCTTTAGAGAGCACACCGTAAATATATTACCGAGCCTCTCTACATTTACGAGGTATACATTAGGTTTATGTAGTGGGCCGTTGTAGCAGTTTACATTCAAACGATCCGTGTCAATCTCTAGCCGTATCTCATGTACGATAACCTATCCGGGATGGGGTGTATACAACGGTGAGATGGAAATTGTCTCCTCTGTTCAAGCCCGTGTCCCAAAGAAATTGCGTACTGCGAGCCATCTGTTTCCAATGCCTCAGAAAGGTAAAATAATGGCTCACCTATTCATATCATAAAAATGGTGAAAAATGCAAAAAGTTTGTTTATTTATTAGTTTATAGAGGTCAAGTTCAAAATATGTGAACTATCGAACAAATTTAATTTCTTTCCAACTCTGGACAGAGTTCACAGTAATTAAACTTATTTGTATAACTGATGGACATAATGGAGGGATGGTGGTTTGTGTATATAAAATTTATATTGCGCCTCAGTGGTTATCTGGGTCAAGCGAGGAAATGGGGAATTATGGTCAAGGTTATCAGTGACGCAGGAAGAGTTAGTTAATTCCAGATGTTATCAGTGTGATTCAGTCGCTGTTGACTAGAACTTGCAATAATTCAACTTCGACTGTCAGTTGACAAAATTTCCCTCGATGATTGAAAGCCTGGTAATTACTTTTGTTCGAATGAGTTATACTGAAACAAGTCCAAGGGTGACAATGTCGAATTTCCTATCGTTTTTTGCTTATTGTAAGGTAGCTTCAATTAAAAATATCAGATAAGCGCTACAATAAATCAAACCGATGTACCAAGTTAAATACAGTAGACTATAAAAGTAGTCGTTAAAGGCAAAATAAGTTTGACGTTGTTATGACTACAAACATCGGAGCATGATTACCATAATCTCCTCGATCGGTGCACGATGATTTTTGATAACGTCAGTAGTTAGTCAAATTACAAATGTAATCGCTAATTCTTCCGTTGTGGAAAACTGACTGTTGCTTGATCTAGGGAGATGCTTAAATAATCAGTTGTGTAGATGCGTTATTCTACAGCTCGATCACATAAATCTCAACTTGGATTACGTTGGAAAGTTTTCACAATTTTCCCCCGTGAGTCCATTGTTCTAGACTGTTTCAATAGTGTGTTCCCTGCAGAACCAAAATGGCTGACTCTGCTTCATCCCTGAAATATAATTTTACATAATTTTATGTGGAACGAGTACCGCGGAACTTGTGGAAATATGCGCGACAAAAAATGCACTTTGTTATTAGATGTTGTTGATGAGCTGAGTAGTATTACGTTTTAGATGTTTTGAAATATAGCTGAGGAGTTTTGAAAAAACATTACCTTCTTGCTTATAACGTATTGATTACATCAAAACGAAAAGATAAACGTATTGCTTGAAGATCGACTTAAAAAATTTGTGGGCTAGGTCTAATTAACATCGGAAGATATCACGGGTTGACAACTGTCTTCATTTCACCTAGCCTAACCTGTTTTTACTAATGTGGCCTCCATCGTCCTCGGTTGAAATTCGTGCTTTTAATTGGATTATCAGCAAAAAGCTTACTCGAGCAGTTGATTTGTGATATATGTTGGATTCGGTCAGAGTACAAAACATTATGTTATGCAAATTTACAGGAACCATTTTTGATAGAATGTGCTTGGAGCCAAGCTGCTACAATACTTATTTCGAATGAACAGAAGCAAGGTTTGTTCATCTAAACTGCCGAACCGTATGCTTTTCATCGGCACATTTATTCGCAAACAAATGGGGCGCTATCTTCAAAGAATTTCAGAAATCAGTTACGAGTCCTTTTGGACTACAATTCACTAGTCTCCATAATGGCCGTAGAAAATTCACGGCACAAAATACACTAACATATTCATGAATATGAGCCATTGATCTCAAAATGTATTTTCCTCATATTTACATCAGTTAGATTCACAAGTTTACATGGATAGCCAGTCGGTCGTGTGTTCCGCCGGGTGCGGATGCCTTGCCAGTAAATGTGATATCATTCCATACACACCAAGTCAGACGCTGAGATATATTTATTGTCAGAAAGAAGGAAATTTCACACCACGGAAAATCCGGTTATTTTCCAGGCGTGGATGATTGATTAAACAGTGATTAAAACAAAACTGACAGTCAAGGTTATCAAACGGTAACAACACATAATGTGTTATTGTACTCCACGTCGCTTATGAAGTTTATAATCAATTATTGCTGGGATTCGTAAATAACGCTCTAATTTCATAACGTATTCGCAAGCTGATTGTCACTTCACTTTCGTCAGGCATTTCAACCTTTACTGTACTCATGTGTGCTGTTGTATTATGAAGCAATGATAAGCATTTCGGTTTTTCTATGTAGGCATGAAAAGTTATGATATGCGCGTATGAATATAAATTGAAAAGTAACCGCTCACATTGTTTGAGCATATGTTGTTGACCTCTGTCGTCAGACATATGAGAGCTGTGCAAACCAGATAAGATTTTCCCCGAACAAATGTGCTTTTACTATTTTTGTATAGTTAAATCCATGAACTATTGAATAATGCAGCAGAGTGTCAAGTTTTTAATCGAATGTCTTTGATGTTCATGTAACATCAACCAGAACACTAGATCCAGTAGATATATTGATTTTTTCTCCCCAATTTCAAACGTAACATCATTAACGAATGTATTAGATTTAATGTTTCAAGCCTGTTTTGACGGAAGCTGGCAAAGTAATTTGTGTAGTGATCGGTTGAAACTTCTGGTAATGAGAAAATGTGAACGCGTTCCTGGAAGGCACGTACAAGTCTTCACTGAGGCGGTAGTTAATTATAGTAGACACAAATGCCTCTGAAAATAAATGAACTTCCGTTTCACTAACTGACGTCTTTGGAAGCATGTTGACCAGAACGTTCATCTTTTCCTGACAACGCACTGCATTCGTAAGGCTGTTAAATAATTGATTCTAAAGAGCACTGGGAGGAAAATAATCCACGGGTCACCTGCGCCGATTGTTATAAAATAACATTTGGTAACATTTACAGAAATGTGCGTGAATTTCAACTGCCAATTTCTAAGCGCACTCGGCAGAAGCAATTTTGCCAGATCGAGCAGAATGGGTTTTGGAATGCAAAACAAGTGTTGGACAGGCAGCTGGTAAACGTCGAAGTTGCACAGTTAACAGTGCATATGATCACAATGATATCTTGTGAAATCTCATCAGAGAATTAAAGAAACTTTAATTAGTTTTGAAAGATTTCTGGTTTCAGACATAAATGGTAGCCAAATAATGCGGGATGCGTTTACAAAAAAAATTGTTCACTTAGATTGTATGGAATGAAACCCTCGGCTTATTTCGAATCAGTCGTACAGAAGGCGTTGCTGACTTGTGAAAGGTTATAAGAAAAACAACAATAAACAAATAATTGAAATTTCGAAATTGTAAACATTTTAGAGATTATTGTGCCAGTAATATTTCTTATGTGATGTTTTCCTTGTCGATTGCCGGTGTTATTATCCCATGTGTAGGTTTTCGCTGGAAAATCGATAATTGGTCTGTTTTAAATTTATTCTTTTGCATCAATTCAGTTACTCCGATCTAGTCAACAAGTGGCTCCTAATAAATATTTCTGGTCAGGCTGATACAGGCTGATTAGAAAGCTACACAATATTTTTTATCTGCTTTATCGTTAACATCTCTCAACCAGATGTTTCCTCAAATAAAATTGATTATTTGCAGAAGCAGGTTCCTGTTGTTTGCTGATTATGAATTCCTTCCCATTCTTACCGCTCTTTTTATCCGGACAGCTAACTTGCCCCTGTTTGCTGTAGAATATAATTACACTTTTTGTTTCTCATCGTTCAATTCAGTGAACAGCAATTCCTCAGTCGTCAAGTTTTATTGAATCACCTGCTAATCGAAAATACAATCTAACTTCAACCTGACAGAAACCTGAGCAAACTGAAATAATGACCATCAATACCGTTATTGTTTTTTATCTATGTGTCGAATACTTCTGCCATAATCTTTTGTGATTTTTGAGCATTCATGCATATACGCCAACGGCAATCCACGTGGTTTACAAAATAATTGCTTGTTGTTTCTCACATTCATACCCAAAAACAATAAGAGTGATATTTCTGACACCATTCTTGTAAACGCAACAAATGTTCTTATCCAGAAATTCACAAAATGCATTTTTGAGCCATTAATTACAAAGTTGTCATTGCAGTTTGTTCGTCTATGTAAAAGTAGTGTCTAGTTAAAGGTCTATTATGAGTTAAGGTCATTTATCGAACAAAATTATAAGTAAGCATTACTCGGGGATTTACTGATCGCTGAAGATGGATGACTCGCTAACCGTTATGCCCCATTATTTCTCACGCGCATGCTGACAGATTATTAGATAGTTAACAAACCAAGTCGAAGGATTGCACGATCGGACTTGTCAGCGGTAAATACAGTCGTATGCAGTGTTTTGTTAAACTAAACCTCACATTATAGCATCATTCAAACCCTGATTTTAAATCGTATTTTTAATTTCCTCGAACACGAAAAAACCGTTTGATCCACGCGATAGTTTGAAGTTATCTGTTACTCGTGGAGCGTGCGGAATCGGATGCTCATTATGCATCCCCAGATTAAGTGACCGTATCTGCATTTGGATTGTTGGGCTTTAGAATATGCTAGGATTAGGAGTATGCCCACCTTATCGTATTCACTAGTAACGTATAAAAATTAAAACTTTGCAACCAAAACGGTAATTTTGTTAAATAACTGAACGTGGAAACCATTGTTCGAACCACCGCATTTGCCAATAGTTTCAACAAACCAAAACCCGATTTTTGCTTTATGAAGTGGGTTTGTATTGGATCTTGAACGGTATAAACGTCATGTGCTTAAATGATGGATAAAAAGGAATCAAGAAAACCTCAACCAAATTATAATATCAATCTCAACTGACAATATCAACCAGAATTAAGCATTCAAATATGCATGTTTGCATTGCTTTGTGATCCACAGTTGTTTGTCTCCTGCCGGTCATTATCGACTTGAAACAAGGTCTGGGTACTTCAGTTGACAAGCTGTTGAAACTGATTAATCAGACAGTTGTCAGAAGACAATTCAGTACGGCCCTAGCATTCCATAGTATCTCCAGCTGGATGCCCCCGTGAAGAAACGCCATCGCATTCCCATTGACTTTCCAGTAGGTCCCTTTCAAAAAAAGATACTAAACTCGAGGTCCGCTCTTGTTAGATCTCGTCAGTAGTGCCGGAATTAGAACCTCCGTCACGCTTTCATGAAACAACTTTGTTGACCATTGACGAGCTCTAATGAGAGCAATACTCGAGGTTAGTGCTCCTCTTCGAAACAGGCTGACTGGAAAATGTATGGAAATGTGACAGCCACGATCAATTGTGAGTTATGTTTAATCTACATGAGAACAAAAATCCCCCACTACTTATCAGTAACACAGTGAGTTACAACCAAAATTTAGGAGATTTGGTGGGCAACCAGTAATTAGCGTGCAGCTTTTAAATTCTTGCTCCTGCTCCAACATTCCGCCGATGGACCACTTTCAAAACGGTGCGGTTGGTTGCCGTTGAAAACACGCATCAACATGACGATATTGTGACTTTCTAGCATTTGTTTCCTCTCGAATTTTCTTAAGCCGTCAATGGACTAGTCAATTCGGAATTGACAAGACAGTCGATACGGTTGATTTAATTCATCATATATTTTAACGCTGTGGAAGAATGAGCTCCCAAAAAACTTCAACTTTTGTCAGTTTAATAGAACTGACAGAAAGATATCGTTGAGGACAAACTCGATTCGTTTATTCGAAAATGCCATAATATCGTGGAAACTTGTGACAGTCAAGGTCAGGTTTTCCGATCAAAAACATTTGCAACGTAGGCATATATGAGATATTATCATGGTACGAAATTACCTGGCAATAATCACGTTGCTTTCATATTTTAAGATATGACCCTGGTGGCATTCTTGCGGTATGACGGAAGTGGGGTTATTTTCGTGATGGAAATAAGACGGAAGGCAGATCGTAATATGTTTGCTCCATTTTTATTGAAATGCTCGGGAGTAGATGCAGGGATGCACTTTCCTGTGGTAATCAAGCCAAACAAAGTTTTAAATCCAAGCTTTCAGTGGCGTGTGAAGGGTTCATCGGACTATATCTTAGGATGTTTACTTGCATTTTTGCGACAGCTGATACATACGTACGGAAGGGTAGGGCGATTATTTTAGGACAATTCCAACTTTCAGAACTTTTGACTTTGAAGGAATTTTTCTTCTCGACTTCCAACCCCCTCGATATCTTGCAAATTAATGAGTTTCATGGAGACCATTAGTTGATATAAAGCAAAAATAATCATGAACTACACTTTGTTCAAACACATTTTTGCAGGACACTAGGTGCTTCAAACCGGAATAATTCGCGAAATCTAATTTTTGAGTCCTCACTGGCAAACGGTGGAATGGAAGTTGACGTGATGTTCCAAAACTGTAACAACCAAGGAAGACACAAACTGGCAGCCAAACATTCCATCTGAAAATTCAACATATGCTTTGTATTCTGTTACATTAGCTTACAGTGAGTTGGCGGCCACGTGAAACACTTCAATGAAAATCAACTGAATAATATTGGTGCCGTTGTATTTGCAATGATCTACGGACTTCTTTTATTCTAAGATAAATTACGGAGCTAATTCGCAAATGATTTATCAACCAATAGTTATTTGATCACGACGTCACAAGTGATGAACCATAGGTAATAAGAGAATTTAGAATTATTCCAGTGTCTTTTTGTGTCGAACAAGCCAATACTTAGTGTATTTGTCTCTACAATTACATGCGGCGTGTCAATAAACCAAAGGTACTAATTGATTGAACAAACCGGTTTCATTAGATGGCAGTTCGCGGTAAAACCAATGTTGGTGTTCAATGCAGAGTAAGTTTTTTTTTAAAACATCGGTTTACAGACAAAATGAACTAGATAGACTGTTAACCCTAGATAAACAACTTGAGGCTCCACCAGGTTGTTAGACCAAACTACTGACTACCATAGATAGGCTAGTGAAGATTGAAGAGTTATATACAGCAAAAATCGTGCAACAAAAATCATAATTAGAATAAAACACAATATCATGCTTGGATGCGCCAAATTAACCGAAAGTGTGGTCTGGTCCAAAGATACTCGAAGTTTACAGTACCGTTGCCAGTGTGTTCGTGTGTTGGCGGTTTTACCGCTTACTGGACAGCATTGCAATTAGACATGCTGAATATTTTCTTCATCAGTAGGTGCGACACCGTCTTATAAATAGACGCAGATTTGAACACAGTCCGTCCAGGAACGCTGACGTACACAACAGTTCTACAGGTATTGTATGATATTTATTCATTTATGTATAAATCAGAAATGGACTTATGATAAAACTAGAATAAAATCGTAAAAATATTCAGCTAATACCAGGGCACTGATCTGATATATTCTGACAAAACGTTTGCAATCTAATCACGATCTTCCGCGTATCGAATTACTATGGTTTTTAAAATTAAAAGGGGTTCGTGTAATCTGATTGTTAACTCACAACCTCAGATAAGCTGTTTATTCCCTGGTACAGTGGTAATTGTCTTCCTAGACAGCGAATTTGTTTCAACGAGTCATTTTGCCTTAAATACTTATTTTTATTTTCATTGTTCGTTTCTACCGGGTGAGTTGACATTTTCTAGTTATATCATCGTCATCAATTAACTAGCTTACCGGCAGAAGTGAAATGCTCGTAGTGCACACAATCTCTTATATACTGAATATTTACAAATGGCTAATGCAGTTCCCAACATGCTTTCTATATTTCAGAGCGTAAATAAAACTTGTCTCAAAATTATAGGCAGCATCATAACTTCACAAAATGAATTGGTATAAGCAACATGCATGTACACACGCTTGTTGAATGGTAGTAGCCAAGAATGTCGCCGAATAATTCCAGTGAATAACCAATAAGCTCATATTAATCGTCATCTCAATTTGCAAAATGGTTAACTTTTGTTCGCCTTTCTTAATGCATATATATATTACATAATTGATCACATACGTGAATTACAACCAAGGGACATACCATAAATCAATAATTGAACTTTAACAAACAGCGCTTTTCTTTGTGAAATTGCTGCACAGGTTTAAAATGAACCATATTATCACATGGCTGAAACAAAAACAAAATGTACGCACAAAGATAAGTTTGTATTGCAGTACCGTCAAAAAGGAAACTGGCTTTAACACCCCATCCTTGCATCTGTTACCCGCTTTAGCGGATAATTAGGTTAGCCGTGTAAACAAAATCAGCGAGATGCAAAACACAATAAAGCATGGCTAAAACAATAGCAATACCGTATTACTCTATTCACGTTAGGGCAGTGAAGGTTGAACTAGTAAGCAAAGACGGTGAGTCTTGCTAATAACAGTGTTTTTGATAACGTTTTATCACACGGTTTAGAAGTAGCACAATTTATGAAAGTTTAACGAAATTACTTTTTAATCAACCTTTTGCCTAACGAGTAGTTATGCATGTGTGCGTAAAAATAACGCGTGCTACGGAAAATATTAATGAATTTCTGAACAGAGGCTCCTTCGAACGCACATTTAGACCACTGTTAAACACAATGGTGAACTGTCTGTATGGAAAGTAGTTTGTCAGAGACATCTTGTTAGGACTTTTATAGCAGGCGTGGCGGATATTCGAAAGTGGTATGGTCAACGTGTGAAACAAAATCAATTTTGATGAAAGTGGAACAATGCAATCAAACAATATCTCTTGTTACGTAACGTACAAATGTAGCCGGGATACGGTGAGGCTGATGAACAGCACTGTCTATTTTGGTGAGATATTGACAAGGTGGGAAACAACATATGTTAGCAACTGAACCATAACTAGAGAGTGTTAGGGTGAGCTGACATCACTTTCTGATGTATCATCGTGTTTAGTTTACGTCTGAGAAGAATACGTTGTAAAAGCGCCTGGATTGTACACTCAGTAGGTAACAGACATTTTCTAATTAACCAGCGTCTATCAAATTGCCTTCATTCTCTTTGTATTTACGGCAAGTGATTGTGACAGGCTCTTGAAAAAAAAAAACTTCTGAAACACCGTTGAGTACGGCAGGATGGGATTACTCATACTTATGAGTAATATATAAATAATGTTATAGGCAGTGATAGTCAAGAGATTTTTGCTATTCCACCAGACAAAGGTCAGCAGTTTTCATATAATTGGTGACCAAATGAAGCTCTTTAAAAATTCTTATGCGAATATTTGGAATAATTTTATGTGTCCTACATCAAGTCCTTTTTGCATCAACTACGATTGTCAAACGACATCCGCCTTAAAGAGAAAACAAAATTTTGTTGATAAATAGCTTGCTCGTTTTGATCAGATCAGTTATTTAAAAGTAATCAACCTGAAAAGAATATTAATTTGACCTATGTTTTAGTTTACATAATTCCGTGTGAACGAGGTTGGGAGTTATGAAAACATGAACCGGTTGATTGGGTAAAACAAAGCGAGTTGTGAATACACTTGTGATTTTGCTGTCAGAATAAAATGGGAAATAACGGTTATTATTTTTCAATACGGTAGATCTGTTTAAATCGTGAATTATGATTATAATTGAAATATCCTTCTCGAGTAGAATTTGGGCAGTGCAGAAGTTGTTGCATGACAACATTTGTTTTCATAGTTTTCCGGAAGCATTCGTCAGAAGATAATCAAACTAGCAAGAATGATTCTGACAAGAAAACTCACACATGTAAGGCCAGACATATTTTTATTTGTAATCAATACGCAGTGCAATTTATATGGATTAAGTATTTATCTAGAACACAGACAGTTGTGTAAAGGTAACTCTTTGTTTTTTATTCAAGAAACGGCAATCCGTAGAGAACGCGAAATTTCGTGACTAAAGAATATCGACGTTCGTCTTTGTTTGACTTTGATGTGGCTTTTGAACTTAGATTTGATTTTTTTGCTTTACGAATTTAGGCTATGGGAAAAACTATTTAATACAATTAAAGATGGCGGCCGTTAACAGTAAAGATTACTATCCAACAATGACGAAGCGGTTAATCCTGGATCTTAAAAACGTTCTTGTTTTTTTTCTTGCACAACATAGCTTTCTGGGTTTGTTGATGAGATTCCAGGCTGTGATTTACGAAACTGTTTCGTGGTTCCGTTAGAAGCTCGCCGTCTGAAATATTATATCGTCATTCTTGATAAAATATATCGTCGATATTCTGATAATACTTTATAGTCATTTGCCAGTTTACCCCACAATGTTCCATTCCAGCGCAAGTAAAGTTAATCTACAACAGTTAACTTCTGACCACTTGAAAAACAACGTTTTTTGAAATAAAAACCAGACAAGCCAAGTCTCATATCTTTTACTTCATAAAATCTTAAAAAGATTTCATATGTTGTAACCAACTTTGCTGATTAATTTCATGATGGCATGATGACCTAAACCAGTGCTGTACGATCTGAATACCATGTTACTCGACTAATAGCGCACAGTTACATTGCGTAAAACATTTTTCTTAGGAAAGTCCTTGGAGTCTATACATTAAAAGAATTTTGAGACTTATTATTCTGAATTGTTTGAGATTTGTGCATAGGCTTACCGCATTTTCATTCCGAACAATTGCAGAGGTATTTTTTAAAAGGTGCGTTAAATATTTCAAAGGATATTTAATCGAAACTAAGCTCCTATAATCTGTAGTCAGTTGTGAATAATGACTACTTTCTCGAGTTGAACTTCCAGCTCTACCAATAAAAACTGGCTTATCAAAACGTTGGTTTATCTAATTTGAAAATAGAGTGCACATATCAGTTTAACTTAGTTTGCGAGTGAGACCATAAACCATTTTGATGAATACCCAAAATAAACCTTCAATTTGCGAATACACAGTGCGGCCGTTTTTACTGTTCCGCCATGTTGTTTAAACAGTGTACAAAGAGAAAATGAGAGTGGGTTAGTTTATGGTTAATTTCGGCTTGCGTAGTATTAATTGTAAAAACCCACTTCCTCATACAGTATGCTTTAAATTCTAAATCCGACAACTCTGATCAAGAAACGTCCATCAATGAACGGTGATTAACAGTATTGAATGCGTAAAACACCCTTCGCTTTGTAACTTTGACTAACAACACCGTTTTGTATGACCTTATCGTAAAACTGGTAGTAAATCTAACTTTGGTTCAAAGATGCATTTGTTGGGAACGACTGTTAAATACAAGCATTAAAGTGCAAACTGGATCTCATGTTTCTTTTGAAATCAGTTGAAATAAGTTGAACAAAATACGAAATTCTGTCAAAATTCCTTCTCGAGTTGGAGAAAGCTCTTGGAATGTGACTAAGGCTAATCACTTCGAAAAACCTTAAGAGGACTACGGAGTAATGAATCAACCTGGCTTTTTTCATCGAAGACGCAATATTTCGTAAGGTATCTCGAAACGGGAAATCTGTAAATCATGCACACCCAGCAACTAGAAAATCTCTCAAGAGATTGGAAAACCTCGTATAATAACTGATGACTAAAAAACCGGATACTGAACGGCAAAGTTAATTTTGGTTTCACTGGAGCACTTATAAATATACTTTCTTGTAAGCACTCATTATGTGTACAAAGCCATCTCTCTCACCAAATACCTGGTTCACAGAAATAATCGCTTGTGACATGCGACCAACTTTAGTCGGTTTGAGGTTAACACGGCGGTAAACGGGCTGTCTTACTTTAATCCAGTCGCAGTATAACCGAATTGTCAACAAATTGTTCTTTTCTTTCCGGTGATAGACAACTGATGAGAACCCAAATTTGTTGTAAAAATGTGTATGTTCATGTAAGGTATGATAAATATATGCATGTTGTTTCAGCAGAACTGCCTTTGGACAACTCTTAAAGAAACCAAAACGATGTTTATCTGCATACCACACTATAACTGATCGATATTAGACGTTGGTCATCTCGCTATCGTGCCACAAGCTTGATAATTAGAACACGGTTGCTTGTTTCTAACTTATGCACAATAAAGCGTATTCACCATCAGTTGAGTTGTATAGATTGAGGTAGTCTTTCTGACAAACAAGAGCTTGTTTCTAAAAAAGTTTGCTTGAGCTAATGTTTAATATGCACAGCTTTCACTGAAGTGCGGGGTTGAACCTCTTCCTGTGACTGGTTTACGTGCGTTATGGCTAAAAAACATCCATCCTTATACGTGGACAGAAGCCAACACAAATCATTGTGAAACTGAGTAACGCATTCTGTTGTATCTAAATTAAGGTATGCAGTCGTGTTGATAACCTTTCTCACATTCAAGACGTGAAGTATAAATAACGCTTAGTTAACCTCGATTTCTTTGAGTAGCCCGACACTAATAAGGATCCATTAGTTTAACTCATTGTCAATCGCTTCCACAGTAGTACGATAAGATGATAGAAGTTGTGAACTTTAGGACAATCCAGTATTGTACACTCCTCACCAATTAAACAGTCCTGCTACTGGCATCAAATAATCGCTGAAAGCTGGCAATAACTGCACATTAATTGAAAGACCAAAATTGCCTGACAAAACATGCAAGAAGAGATAAAGAGTAACGAACTGTTTTAGGCAGCACAATATCACCAGCTAGGTAGTTTCTGATGGTACCAATAGATACGATGCTCAATGGCTACCTTGGTAGTGAATAGATCGATAAGCTATGAAGTGGAGCAAGTGAATTATGTTCATGTTTCGTCAAAAAATGAAATAAACGGATGCTGCGAACGGCCGTGTGTATTTATTGATTTCTAACTAAGGTTAACTAACAAACACGGGTGCAAAACAAAGTATTCCGCAAACGTTCGTTCCGCCGCTTATTACCCTTCTACTGAGTTGAACTAACGCATGCGGTACAATTACTATACAAGCAAGGCAAACACTTGAACACGCAACAGAATTAGCCAAACCAGAGTTCAACAAGTGATCTGTCAGAGTATGTTCCATGTTGATTCACCGGGAGTTGAGAAAACAAACGTACCAAGTCATGCGCACCACAGTGGACTAACTGTTGATCTCTGCCCTGTTTTTATTGAGAATGCAGATAATTCGAACCAAAAATTGATTGCTTTCCAACGGAAAAAGATTAAAAGACTGCCCGTCCGAAGAATAATCAATCCAGCTGAAAAGTGAAGTAAGCACATTCTGATCAAAAAAATAACGACGAACCGTCTGAAATTAACTGTCTCAGCAATCTTACAGTGAAGCAGAACACGATTAAATCTGAAAAAAAGAGAATGAGATAGTCATAATTATGTCTTACTTAGTTAAGCTTCCAAATAACATGCACATTTTGTTTTACGATGGCCCACTATGTGGCGAAAATAGCTACCCTAATTACTGTTTGGTCTACATGAAACTACCTGTTTCGTCAGACAGTTAGTAAGATTGCTTGTGTGTAATTACGTATGTTTTCACCTATTGTGACAAGCTGCCAGATTAAGGGAGTGTGATTGAGTCAGGTGGTTCAAACAATGTTTTCACTGTGGCTCAGTCAACTAGACCGAGAGGTATTCGAAAACTTTCTCAAGCTGATGTTGGTTCCTGTGACATCCTACACACTGTGGTAATGTCCACACTATGCAGACAATGAAGACTAGCGAACTCCACGCATGTAATCATTGAAGCTATCCATCAACAGATGACTACATACATGAAGAAGGCCATCCGTAGGCCGTTCGTTTTAGGGTGCGCATTAAACATCATTATTCTATTATATTTATACAAATAATTAATAGTCTAAAAGTTGGCTTGTGTACTGTGGAGCAGACGTTCCCACAAAAAGACCGATTCCACAGTTAACAATTTGAGGCAAAACTATGCACTCAGCTTAAGCTGTTAAATAAGCCTGCTCTCTTTTATGAATGTGTTCATGAAGTGAATATACTGGGTCAGTACTTGGACTGTAAGAAGGACATAGGAGATATGATAGACAAAAATTGGGATTGAACGCTCGCATAACTCTAGGGAGTCATCCACTTTTGATTGTCATTTTCCACCGGGTGTTTTCACCGAAGGCCCTGAAACTAGATTGTGTAACTTCAAATGTAGGTTCACTTTCAATGTCTGACACATATCACTCAAGGTTTTAAAATTATGTACGAGCCATCCGTACACGAATGGTCGGAATAAATGCTTAAATATGTTAACTTACACGGCGTATAGTAAGTAACATTTGCCAAGTATCCGCCAGGGCTTTCTGACTAGCTGAATCTAATAGAGATCAGTAGTCAGAAACAAACTACCCTGTCGTAAAGGTTATACTGAAAAATGTTACTAGTGAAGTAGATCATACAGACTCCGTGATAGCGACTTATGTCAAGCTCGGCGAACAACCGAAGACCGGAATCAATGGAAGTTTCTATTTGATAATTATCAACTATCATTCAGATGTGAATGGTTCTTTCATCTTCCTACAGAATATTCAACAACCTTCTCCTAAAAAGAACCACCGTTCTTGTGCCAGTAATGACAAGTGATTTTGGCTGAGCGTTAAAAATACTAATATCGTCGTGTATATTATGAGAACAGTGCCATAGTGTTTTGGAAGGTTATCACATCAGAGGGTGACGGAACTTTTGATCCTGAACTTAATGGAGCTGTGTACTACTTACGAGCTGTATAACCAACGGAACTCGATTCCAGTATTGTTTTCTGGGAGGCTCGCTGTAAATCCTGTGGGAATAAAAAATGGGGAATCAACGGAAACGAAAGTTCTCATGTTTACGTTACGCAAGAAATTATGATGAAAATCAGACAATCACTGTTTACTAAATGTTTAAAATAATAAAATATAAAAATCCAAATGATAATCAGCCAACACGGTGATTCAGTCTTCAAACCCGATGCCCAAACAGTTCACAGGTAAAACATTAACATGAATGCCAATCACTTCGGAGCAAAGACATTTAGCTATAAATACTTGTTGATCTTATTTGCAACGCAAAATTCAGCTTGATAAAATATGAACTGGATCACAAGACGCCAGGTGTCCATGGTGATAATTACAATGTTATTGTTGTTTTCATTAAGGCATCTTCTCCAGGGATTTATGATAATTCCGATCGCTATGTTAACAGATTCAAACAAAATTCTATGGAGCTTACAAAATCTAATAAAAGACTGGAAACTTCGAGGTGAATATCATCTCCATTGCAAAATGGCAGTACTGAAATGATTGTAACGGAAGGCAACTATAGGATCTTTGTATAGATAAAATAACTTTGGCACTGAAAGACAATACTGATTCCGCTGGGGCAAGGTCAGTTTTCCTTTCAGTACGAAGTTGTGAGTTTTACCTTTTTTGTTCTAGCGTCAACGATTTTAATCACAATAGTATACTATTGGCGTATTTTCACTCTATGTGGCTAGCTCAGAATGCCCCTATTTTTGGAAAGTGGCATCTCGCCCACTGATCTGAAAGCCTCCAAATTTCCAAGTAGTTCTACCGTATGAAGTTGTCTACAGTTGATCGTATCGATAATTTGATATGTCCATGAGAAAAAATTTGCGACTTTTTCGGACAGATGCAATTCAGGGGCATACAATTGTACAAGACTTCAGTCTCTTGTATCGAGTGTGTGGAAGAGGTGGTGAGAGAAGAAACGAGATCACATCGCGGAACTGATCAACATTACTCAAATCACGATTCATATAGAAACCATCAGCCGACCCGAAATTATGGCACGGTGAGGATATATGATCAGTCCACAGTAAACGTAGTTAGTCAGACGGAAGCGTGTATTCACATGTTAAAGTAACTGAGGTTAAGTGCAAGCAAAAACACTGGGGTGTGCTCCAGCAAGAAATGATATTTTCAATACGTGCACTTGACACTGCAACTGTGGCGTCTTGGGATTACTGTTATTTGTAAGTTGATGTTTGTGTTCAGAATAATGTTGTGAAATATATTCCTTTTTCCAGTTTTCAGGACGAACAGTAGTTGTACCACCAGCGTTCTTGGCCCACAATGAAAATTGAAATCGACCGCGTTTTCAATTTCCATCAAATCTTATACTGTGCATAGACTGATTTTCTAGTAAGATTTATGACGTGTAGGACAATATCAAAATTAGTATTAATACACATCACTTTTTCAGTACATGCTGCTTGAGAAATCTGTGTTCTTATTAAAACTGAGACGTACCACGCAGATTTCCTGTCAGATGCTACCGAATAACCACCCGCTTGAATTTTATTGGGCGTTCCGCTGATTTTTATTCAAGCAGAACAAATCGAAACCTACCACATCAAACAACAGAACACGTCTAAAAATAATTAGATAACTGGTGACGCAACGGTCTTAAATGACTAAAGCAGTCGTATAAATTACAACTTGGTCGATTTCCAAACATGTAGCGGTAACATCACAACTGAACTCATTCAAAGTGTGGTTACGCAACCGGGTGACAGAGTTACTCATCTTTGTAGGAACTGTGCTGAGTTGAACTCACATGCCTAGGCTATATACACATACGTGGCTTGGACAACTTATGGGGATGTCAAGCCTTTCATTACATGAGTTTTGGCTGGAATATTAGTGTGTTCACTCACCGTTAGCTGTTAGATGCTATGCTTTACTTTTGTGATTAAAGGCAGCAAGACATATTTCAACATATTGTAACATGCCCTATCTTTCTGATTTGCTGAATTACATCCGGAGTGGAGGGATACCTGAAATGTGTGATCAACTCAAATTGGAAACAGTCAGGAAGACATGCTTCACTTGGTACCAAAAGTTATACTGCAGAAAACTTCAGTGTGCACCCCAACAAGGTTACAAATCCAGCAGGAAATTATCTTTACCGAGAGTCAAGCAAAAGGGAATGAAAGATACATTGTCTCTGTCCTGATAAATTTTTTGTATAATTGCGAAGTTTGTTACCCTGGAAATTTCCCACAGATTTCAAACGAAAGTGTTCTTTCTCATTCGTGCTAAAATTTCATCATGGATTTTGTTGATTCAGTACTGTCTAATGCTTACACTAAATTACTGATGAGTAGTAGGGGGGTTTGGTTTTGATATGGACGAAAGATCACCCATAACTGATCGCAGCTGTCGCATTCCCATAGATATTCCAGTCGGCCCGTCTCGAAAAGAAACATTAGACTCGAGTTTCGCTTTCATTAGAGCTCGTCAGTAATGCATACATTTGCCACAGTCGGGACTAGAAATTCAGCCACGCTTTTATGAGGCAACCGTGTTTACCACTGCGCCATTGACCTCACGTTAGGCACGACCGAATTATCATATGAGAACGCTCATCCACTTCCGCTTGTGAGTAATGGTCAAGTTACCCGATCGCCTCGAGAGGAGACACCACTGACGAGCTCTAATGAGAGCAAAACTCGAGTCTAGTGCTTCTTTTCGAAAGGGGCCGACTGGATGGTCTGTGGGAATGCGACAGCTGCGACCAACTGCGGGTGATGTTCCATCCATATGACTTACATTAAATGTCTGCATAAAAAAGCAACCATTCTCGAAGTGTTCTCAGTCTCATACTAGAATGTAATTGAGGTTGTTCATGAATCTTAGTTACTTTCTAAGATCCGGCGGGTTTAATTGGTTTCACTCAATGACAACACCTGCCAGATTACGCAGTAAACATCTCTAGTAGCATTTTGCTAATTCTTGAAGGTAAGGCCCACCTGACGTACGCAGTTCACAATTAAACTTTGAACATACCGTATTTTCTATCCATCCGTAGAAACAAACCGTTCACATGTTTGTTTCGAACTATTGCTTAATCAGTAAGAAGGTGAGGAAAAGTGGTACAACGTGGAATTTACTGGAAATATGTTGATTGTAGGAACAGAATGCTCCAAAATACTTCAATACCAGTTACGTATCAGCAAAGAGGCAAAAATTCAGATATGTCATAGAGAAGTGATTCAACAGAAAACTGTTCAGATACCTCACCGTTTTCTTTTCTAATGAAAATTTTGGTAATCGAAAACAAGGCTTTTATTACAATAGTTATCTATTAACTATTATAGAAGCTACTGTTTGATGCTGTCCCTATAAAGGTATATGGGCAACTCAGTTAGCAATCTTTGGTTCGCACGATTTCTCAATGATGTGATGTGAGGAAAACAGGTGTACTTGACATAAATGATGTTATAAGCATCATATGGGTCCACTGGTAAGTCGCGTATCGTGATTTACTGCTGGAGCCCATGTTATTTCACCAAAGGCTAACTCCATGAGAAAATGTTGGTTGTAATTATTCGTGGGGATCATCTCCCGATAGTAGTTTATGATGACCATGGACAGTCCTCAAACTGCACTCTAGCGCTGGTACATCGCCCTAGAGTATTTAGGAGTGATCAATGTGGAAGTGTCGTTTGGATTCAAAGTACCATGGTGTGTTTTTTCTGAGCGAAAGGTTAAAATTTATCGCCTGTTTGTCGTGAAAAGTATTACAGTTATAAGCAGCAAACCGGCCCATTGCGCGCTGCTCACTATAATGTCTGAAGAGTCTCAGATGCTATGTACATGCTGAAAAGGCTGCAGTGTATAGTCGTATATTTCCCGACAGTTTCACTATTTTCAACGTTAATCAAATAAGTATGTACGGAATAAACCAACGAAGTCCTCAGGTAAAATGGACCAATTGTTAACAATCACTCATCCAAACATTCCTATGCACACATTGGGGACTAGCCCAACTGAAAGTTGTCAAGACTAATTAAACTCGACAGATAGATGGGAACGCCAAGACGACTATCCCTACGGGTCAAAAGTACGTCCACATTTTTGCGCAAAGTTTCGCCAGAGTAATCAATCAGTTGTCCTCTGTTGTGTGAATAAAACTGTTATTTTGCTTACTTGCTTCGATGATCCGAAGTGTATCAATTTGATATGAGTCTCATACCTCGATCAACAATAGCACAGTTTGTCGATCTGAATAAAAGTTGTAACATTTAGTAAATTTGTTTATAAAATGTTAACGCGAGTTTGACAGTTGACCTGTCAGCTGGGCATTCCAAGTGTGCTTAAATGATTCCAACATACAAAAAAGTCAATTTATTCCGGCTGGCTGTGAAACATGCGTTTACCGAACCAAGTAGTGCACCACATGATGACACTAGTTCTTTGCTGCTATGCGAGAGTTTTACAAACACTTAATATGTATAATCTATGTCACCAGTTGCACATAGCACGTAACGCAAAAACAATGAACAAACCGATGTAATTTGAAAAGCACACAAGATCGCTATAGTTTACCAATTCACGGCGATCGCTCAGCTAGATGCATTTGAAAAGAGGCACAATGTCAGAATTTTGCCTTCGTTTGAGTGCATCGATAGCGCGCACTCTCCCCGCAGCAGGATTTGAACTCCATCTAATCATTCATTATGTAGAGCTGTTGACAAATACACTAATTTCCTAACCAAATCTATACACCCAATATTCTTGCTACTTTCTTAGTAGTGTAACCACTCTCCAACTATTTATCTGTAAACAAAATATCGCTCTGGTTTAGTGGTTTTGTGTTCTCAGCCTGCGAAGTAGTCCTACACGTCTTGTGTCCATTGGCTTTGGCCTAAAAGGAAATCCGCCCCCAAACCCGTCTTTTCAACATAAACGGCTGGCTCAGTCATGACATATTGGTTGGCTGACTCATAATAGGTATTACATTGCATGATCTTAGTTTGTATCATACAGAAATGACACTCCTGGGAGGAAAATAACAAAAATTGAAGTAACTGTTTATGCCGTTGCAATCAATCGCAAGAAGCAGGCATCACGTATATGTAACACTAATTCTAACTAACCGTTTTGGGTAAATTTATGGTCTTATCTATAAGGAACTTTGCTGCTTCTGGCAACCATAGCAACGTCCTGTATAATACATGGATGGAAACCTTGAATGATAATCTGGTGAGTAAATATCTACATGATTCTAACTACATGTTGTCCACTTAAAACCAATCAAAGCGATGACTGTTTCATTGATTAAGTCTTGTGGATTTGGGGCGTATGCAAGTCTCCGGCAACATTGATGGGCAGGCACGATTAGTCAAAACCAGAAGCTGTTAGTGTGTATAATGCAGATATTGTTGAGTAACCGTCGTAGATAACACAAGGAGCTAAATTCTTCACTCAGTTGTAGTAACAAACGGTTATTTTGGAAACAAAGACTGCTTTATCAGTTGTAGTTTTTCACTGCATTTCTGTGCATACTATATAAAATGTGCCTAAATAAAAATGGCATTTTTCGAGATTTATATACTGAAAAATCGATCAACCTAGTCGATATCAAATATGACATGTTTATCTCGCGGTCGGCTCATTTGTGCTGCTCATATAACATATCGTTAAGGTTATCAAAGGTGTAATCAGGAACAAGAGGCACGAGTTTGCTCCAATTACTCTTATTAACAGTTAACCAATTCTTGGGGTTTTTCTAAAAGTAGTATTTAACAATATGTATGAAATTGCTCATCAATGTCAAATATGGCCATAAACAAGTAGAATCGTGGTTTTATTCATGCAACTGATGCCATGCAGTGTCCATATTTCCATTGTCCAAAAATGATACAATTTAAAGGAATTAAAACTGATCCAGATAAATACAAATTTCGAACGTGTTGTGTTCGTTTTGTTTTTGTGTGAAAGCGTAAGTTCAAAACTAATAATCAAGTTCATTTCATAATGTTCATTTAATTTTAACTTTCTATTTTAATCCGTTTTATTTGACAGCTGTTTCAGTAAAGAAATTGGAGAGTGAAGGTTTTCTTGGGTTTGAGTTTTAGCATCTGCAAATCATCCGTCCATAAAAAAATGCAATTAGTATACATAGAACTTTGGTCTATTTGACATCAACTTTCCTTCTCGCCTAAGATTTTCACCATCACTCGTTAAGTAAATATGCTCGGAAGCAACTTTAAATCATCTTAAACCTATTTGTTGGTTCACATCCCTTTTTATGCCCAGAAATGTTACTTTACTTATTCAACAATGAAAAGATAAGTATATCAAATTATATATTTTCTATACTCGTTTCACTGGCATGAAAATAAGCTCTCTGTCGAACATTAAACATTCCATTGAGAGAAAATGGTTCAGTTATTTTATGAAATTTAATGGCTTGTTCAAGGTGTCCCACTTAAATACTGAGTTCTAATTACCTATAATCTATGTTTCGCATCCACCTTTGTCTTTAAAAGATGTAAAATGATTTATTTATATCATCAGTTCAAATAGCATAGGAAGCACATGAAGTTCACAAGATGAATTCACTTCGTACCGTCATTTTACCTGCAAATCTGAAACGCTGAGAATTTAGTAAATGAATGGTTAAATGGAAAACTTGTTAATAATTATCTGTGGGTTCCTAAGGCTACCTTGACCGCCGTTAGGAAAACTGGCGTAGACTTAATATAACTGTTGAATCCCCTGTGGCATGCAACGGAGGGGTATGACGAGTGATCAACTCAGCTTCAATGAACTTGATTAGTTTCAACCGATTGCACATTGATCTCTCACGGAATGATAAAAATACTTCAGACAAGGGTCACGTCAGAACCAATTGCTCAGCCACCTATAAGGCAGACCTTCTGTTGTTTGATCGACAGCTATCACTCACCTGGTATATTGAGTAGCTAAAGCAATTTGTTGGACGCTGCCTGACCCGTTTTTCAGTTGTTTCTGTTTTCTCTCAGTGTGTTACCAAAACTGTGCGGAAAAATGAGACTCTTACTAGTCGAGCGTAAAAGGCCGGGTCTCCTGACCTCTGACAAGGACATTCTTCCAATGCATGATGGCGCGCAACGCTATAGATCGGACATAATTACGGTTCGGAGCGTAACCGGATGAATGTTTCCTTTTTTTTCTGGTAGTGTGATGGGCGTCATAAAAGTGTAGCTGGCTCTGATGCCCGACGAATTTGTATGGACATCTTTTTGAACGCAGTATATTTCTTCAGTGATCA
>JTDE01000338.1:93891-167632 GCA_014338405.1 Paragonimus skrjabini miyazakii
CCCCCTATCATTTTTGTCTTACATATTTTTTCCGGTCTGAAGAGTAGTTTGAATTAGGGAACGTTTGTGCTGCATCGGTTGAAAACTGATAGAGACAAGATACTATGCAATTCACGTGAGTTTCAGGAATACTGTCTACCTCACTGTTCCATCTGATTTTCTGATACTTAACACACTGAGAAGGAGAGCTGACTTACTATTCTCATAGCCGCGCGTAACACGTAGCAGATCCACCATGCCTGCCTTGATTTTCCCAGCCAAGGTCAAAGTAACCTTGGAAAACCTATTGTTCTCAATCTACCGTTCACTTATTTATTTCTAAACGCCTCACGTAAAAAAAAGAGGGTAAGAAGTTGATGTCACCGGTTAAATTCTTGCAGATTTTGAGTTTCTCATTTATTTTGTTTAACCACTACTTGTAAAAACTAGTATCGTAATCCTTTTGTAACTTTGTCAGAGTTTCCCACCAGTGCAAACTTCTCTGCAACCGACAACCCACAACCTAAATATAAACAGTATAAACTACGGTTGTTTTCTATGAGGGTTTTTCCGGTCAACCGTACTGATGTCGCAGGTACAGTGTAACCAGGCTTGACTGCAGCGTCGATTATATGAGGTGCCGTAAGCATAAGACTCGATTACACTCGATTACACTTCAGTAGTGTATATGCTGGCCACAAGTTGCAGCTAAATTCCGGTCCGTGTTCCTTATAGAGCACTAAGTTGATTATTACAACATTGTCCTCATGTTACATACATATGGACTGCCATGTTTGCGTTCGACTACAGCTGCGTACGAGACCTAACAATGACGAACCACGATGTTTTATTATCTTCAAAAGCGTTTTTTATGTGTGTGTGTGACTGTGAAACGTAACAACGAATGTGTAAGATATTCAAACTAACCAACAAAGTTTTTCAACTATATTGTCCACGGTGACAACAGACAACTTGATAATTAATGTATTATAATATCATATATAGTCCGAGTTTCAGTTCTGTAATGAAATAGCGTTGTAACGATGGAAGATCTTACAAACTTAACTGTAGTAATCACAAAGCTTTCAGTCGTTGCAGGGAAAACAGAAATCCTAACGAATATTTCAAACCAGATGAATTTCATTTGTACGCTTTTCATCAAAGGTGCCTACAATCAGTACAGTTGAACTTCTAGCTATAATATAAACTTTGTTTTCGGAATCCCACAATGATCTGACTGACAAAACTAAGTCATTCCTGACAGTATCCATTTCTGGACTGAAACATTGCGTGCAAGTTAAGTTGCTCATTCAACAAAATGCTTAAGACTTTCAACGGAATTAGTACTTGTAGTCCTCATGACAGTTTTGATTACAATACATATTACTGGGTTTCAAAATGTAATCCAAACTTCTATGATAGTTCACTACGTAAAAATTGCAGTAATGCAGTTAGCTTATACATGCACCTAATATTTTGTGACTATGTGTTAAAAAATTAGAAACTTCGTTTGGCTTTCGATTTTCATTTCACTAATTGCCTAATTAGTTTCAGTATAAGTAGACCACCATGAAAAAGACTATTGAAATCTACACGAATCCTTCCGGTTTTGTCATTTATTGAGGTCCATGATAATAATAAACAAATAAACAGAGACGCTGCGTAATCGACTGTTAATTTTAAAACGCAATTTATAATTTAATGGCAAAGTTTATGCTGGTGCTTCCAATCTATAAACAGAATGGATACGGAAAAATATACTGTGCATTTTGTCGAGGCTGATTATCAAGTAATTCCTTGGTTAAGCCAAAACTAGCTAAAATTAAAAGACGTATCGATCTCGAAATGTCCTTTCTCAAAAGTTGCATACATAAAGATTGATGAGTGAAAGAACTTGAATTCCATTCAACCAAATGAGAAAACAATCTGAAAGAACTTCACATAACTGATCCACGGAGTACTTTATGCAGTGCAATTCAGTCCTTAAAGGTAACGCTGGAACATCCCAATACACATTCCACGATGTACTTTGTCGCTAGTTATAGCAAACTTGTTCTCTTCCCAACTAGCGTTTTCTCCTGAAAAGTTTTCTATTTGGCAAAGTTCAAAGGGGCACCAATATTTGAAGCGCTTTCTAAACGAGAAATTCGCGTTGTTGTTGATTTCGATCAAGGTAAGTTGGATGTGGTATGCTGTAACTCACTGTTGGTAGACGTCTATACTTGTGCCAAATGGTTGTTTGTTTTCAGCTCTGAGTTTCCCAGATAAGCACAAGTTCATTCTTAGGATAGCATCCTCATTCACTGTCAGCGAGTGTACCCGATTCACATTCTAATAACTGTAAGCTTTGAAATGTTTCACTCACGGGGATTTTGCTCGAATTGTTCACGTTTTTCTATGACAACTGATCAGTTATTAATACGGACAAATGTTGTCTAGTCAGCGGGGGAGCCAAAAAGTGTCACCGTTGTTACAACCTCTGCTTCTGTGAAGATATTCACTTTCCGGAACCCAACAAACGGCAAATGGGAAACTAATCCTTTGGACACAGGACGCATACTTATTACGATATGTCACCCTTGTTTTGGCAATTGATATGAACGAGCTCACACTGCGTGATAATTTTGTTAAAACTTGAAGTTGGAAACAAAAAAATTGTGAGTTGACGGGGATTTGATCACTCAAATTTGACCGAAACCTCCGAATTGTGATAGAATGTCTAATGCTTTTTAAAAAGGGCCCAATGAAAGGTCTATCTGAATGCGAGGTCTGCGATAAAATATGAGTGATGTTTAACCTGGGAAAAACAAACATCAAATTTTGCAATTGTTTGCACTTCTGTCAGAAGCGTACTTCAGCTTTCTTTCATCTTCCGCAGTGCGCGGTGAATAAGAACGTCTTACGTTTGCGTTTGCACTTGTTAGTGATCTTATGTGAAGAAAGATAACAAAAATTGGGAAACCTTTGGTTAGTCTGTTTCTAGTTAATCTCACACAATTTGCTATTTAGTGTGCGTACAATAATACACGACACGATAAATCGTTTTGCATGCATTATCCATTAGCTAACGTGGTTATACGTAAAAACTGTACTAATTACACAAAGTGTTGTCGGTAGTAATGCATAAAAACAAAACGGCACTTGCAGCAGCTCAGTCACATGCTTACAGCGATACAGAGCAAGTGGTACATTTTGATATGTATGTCTTATCGTATTCGGGAACATGTTACAATGGTCGGGTGATGAGTGAGAAAAACACTGAAATGAAATGATCGTGCATCTGTGTATGTTGAGAATTTTACCAAACGTTACAATGAGGTGATAGAAAAATGTGTTCCATCAAAAAGTACGCGGCTGACTATTTTTTGATTCAGCTACACACCCATATTCAGACAAGTAAAACAGTAACAAGTATAAGGAGATCATGAAACCAAAAGAAAGACAAGGTAGCAAACAAAGCCTGTTTTCTATGTTTGATCACTACGTTAATTAAAAAACAATAAATATGAAAAGGGTAACTAGGGTAAGTCAGAAAATCAATTAGTAGTGGTTATGAACAGCGTGTGTTATATCATTTACGCATTCAGTGTTCCAGAATGTGAGCCAGCGTGTTAGTAGGATGCCGGTGGTTAAACGTCCTAAAGACCGTCTGAGCACAGAGATCGGGGTTGCGCAATCCAATACTAACGATCTCAGCAACCGTCAACATTCGGAATCCCGCCATTTTTGATCGATTCCTTGGCGCTCGATAGACAATCCGAAAAGCATTTTCTTACCGACGGGATGATTAGAATTGGTTAACTAAACAATAACCGCGCTCGAAACCGTTTTAGTCACATCAGTTCCACCACGCAAGATGGTGTTCATGCACTTTCTCAGGCAATCGTCTTGGAGTACAACCGATGTATGGTGCTCGATACGAGAAATAAATAAATACGCCTAACATCTGCTTGTGGAACGTGAAAGTTTTTTTCGAGTTGTGACAGCATAACGTGTTTGAACAGAAACTCACAAACAAATGAGCGGCAGGGTAGATTGTTACGACTAACTTTTGAGTTTTCTTACGATAACATCAGCTATGGGGTCTTCTTTGAAACGGAAGCTAATAAATGCAACTTTCTTATTTACAGAAGGCAATGAACAGAAAAGTCCATGTTGAAATCATACAATAATTTGCTCTTTTGGCTCTAATTGATTAACGATACATGAAAAAGTATTGGACTACCATTTACCAAACATGTTCATTTCTTTCTGCATTGTAATCAACAAGTAAGGTCGGTCGCAATAGTCGAGGTACCTTGATCCTTCACATAGAAATGTTTGAAGTTTCCGGAATTCGTTCGGTTGTTTTTCGGTTTCTACACGAGTTTCACAAATACGTTCTGTTTCCAGTGCACTTTTTAAGAAGCAATTTCATCAGCCAGTTAACTTCGTCGTCTAATGGTATACTTTTTGTTACAGTGTTTCCATGGAGATTTTTCTTCTCAACTCTACACCCAGATGATCTTGATTTAAATTCAAACCTATTATATAATAGTAACATATAACAATATATGTAATATATATTTAGTTATACTTTCAAAGGGATCTAACCATAAAATATTTTTGAGAGTGCGTCGTGCAAGTATTTATTTGCGATCATTCACAAAATTAAGCTACAACACTTAACATAGACAACTAAAAAAACGTGGGTAGGAAAGCCCAAATATAGCATGTCCAGACGTGAAAAA
The DNA here is from genome assembly GCA_014338405.1 of Paragonimus skrjabini miyazakii. Classification (NCBI taxonomy): domain Eukaryota; kingdom Metazoa; phylum Platyhelminthes; class Trematoda; order Plagiorchiida; family Troglotrematidae; genus Paragonimus; species Paragonimus skrjabini miyazakii. The sequence continues at coordinate 98,601 of JTDE01000338.1, forward strand.
CCCTCCAGCAGCTGAGCGACGAAACCACTCCGAGAGCTCAAAAATTTCTTAGTTATTGCAGCTGGTTCGGATCCATTCGAAGCCCAGATTGTTTGCAAATGGGTCTTAACGAAATCGCAAACAGTTTGTTTCCGTGAACAGTTGCTCTTTCCAGCGCAACCCCATTGAAGAGTTATATTCACCTGTGTGTATTATATCACTTTTGCGAACGAGGAGGATCAAATTATAATCAAGTTCCTATGTTGTTACAGTTGGGCACTACTTAACGAATGTCAGATTAAAATTTGAAGACAAATTCAACAAATTTCATTGTGGCCTTACTTCATTGTTATAGATTTCTGTATTTATCCAGTGATATAAAATTGATACAAGGAGACTAAACTATCGGAAGCGTTGGTTTACTCAACAATGATGAGTTTAATGAACTGGAACAAACGTTGTAACAGTGTTGTATCAATAGGCCAACAAACAACCCAACATGCTTACCTCTAGCGATAAAATATATTAACCACTGGAAACAGTAGTGTTTATGGGTGAACTGATGAGTCTTTATTGAGGGGTAGTGGAGGGTTGTTAAAAGCATATTAAGTTAAGTGGAATATGCAATCTGTTAGAAAATTCCCCTAACCTATTACGTGAACTTCAATATCAGTTTATTTTTTAACGAAGCAAGGACAATAATCAAACCGTGTATTAAGTGAACTTCAATATTTCGGGTAAGTGAAAAGTCTTTTTAACGGAGAATTATATAGTCTGTTTAATTTAACGCAGACTAAACGTTTGCCACAAGATACATTGCCAAGTTGCTAGTGAGTAGCATAACACACTAACTTATGCTGCTCAAATGTTGGGCCAAGCTTACATCACTTGACCTACCTATCGCTTAAATGCCAATCAATTCACACGGGCTATGTACGAAGGGATTCTGGTTTGTTTACTCCCGGGAGTTCGTCAAACTGGTAAAACAGGACTAACTTCCTGTTTGCATTTAGACATAGATGAAGACATCAAAACGAATCATAAAATGTTGAATGATTGCGGCCAGCTTATTTGTTTCTTAAGTACGTTGCGTTCATTATATTTAATAAGTTTGAGCATTCTTTTACTAAAAAGTGCTTGGTGACAGCTCACACAGATTTGATTTAGTGGACGACACTGCTCTTTAAGTTCAGTGCGACTAAAAACGGATTCCGAGACTACATGCGTTCAAGGCAAAAACTTGCCACTTTGAGCAACATATTTTCGGTCAGACACCAGGTTTGTTATAGAAAAGTTTTCAGAGTACATGAGGACAAACTGATTTTTTGTGTGGATAAAGTGCACTGTCTCATAGCTTCCAACAGTGTTTCGTTCATTACATCTAGGCCGTCCGTCGAACACTCACCCGTGGGTAATTCATTTTTCACAGGTAACCGAAAAATGGACAACGTCCCGTCTTTTTGCCGTTAGAAATTGTTGAACGTAACCGCGTGACGTAATCCCCTTGCGAGGAGATATGCCAAAATATCACTGGTAACAAGGGTAACGTGCTTGTGCTATTCATATGACTGAGCTTCCTTAACCACCTGGATCGCGACAACCTGTCAGGCTCTGAATACATTCGCCATATGAACGGTGAGAAGTTAACCACTCTACAAAAATGGAAAACGTATTATGTTCAGCAATTAATAAAAATTCCGTAAAATCGAATGCGCAGAAGAGAATAGGAAACATCGAGTTCCAGTCGGAAGTTCCGTTCATCCAAATTACCTCAGCCTTCCGTTATCCCCCTACAACAACAAGAATCTTCAAGAGAGGATGCGCTTATTTTGCTGATAATGTTTCACCTTTGTAGAGGAGACACTTCACTTCATTTGTTCCAGTCTACGAAAGTGTGAAACACTGAGATATAGAACGCTTATTTATCAGGCTCTCTTAGTAGTTATAAACACAATGGTCACAGAGGTCTCGCATAGTCTATCGTCATTACCTCGAAACAAAGATCTTCTTGTGGATAATATCGTGAAACGTGACCTTACTTGTGAAGTTTGATAACTCAGTATGAACTACAGAAATACCACAAGTTAAAGTAAACCATAATTGTTTATTCTTGTCGATCGGACTATAAGACGAATGAGAAAAGTGTCTGTTCAATCCAACTTGTATTGGTTACATCGCCAACTGATTGATATTGCAGCTGCTCGACTGTGGTCAATAACTATAGTTGCGCAAACTCCCAAACATAATTTATAATGTCACCAGAGTAATCGTACTTGCAGTAGGTCATACACGAAAACATCACTCACTCTTCTCAACGACCATTCGATGGATGTGATTTAGGGCTCAAAACTACCAATACTTATGTTTTACGCCAGATTGTTTGGTTGGTTGTAGATTAGATTTCATCTTATCAAAAATGTATAAGAATATCCCTCTAATTAGACCTGCGAAACTTGATGATCCCCTTGGATTATACTAGGGAAACAAGCTTGCTTTGGTCTAACATCGCTGTACTACTGTATTCTCCAACAGTCAGTGGGCACATGAGAACCGAGAAGGGTTTCTCCATACAGTTCAGATAGATTTTTCTTCATTGGCATAACAGTACACGAGCTTCCTATAATATATTGTCTTACCGATGAGAGCATTGATTGTTTAAGTGTTCTTCTTGGAAGACACACTATTTACCATCCCGATTTGCCAAGAAGTTTTCCTTAGATTGGAGGCCTATTTCCGTTTAAAGTTGATGGATAGTGACATCAGTAGTCACGACAGCGCATACCATACATCCCAGCATACGTTGTTAAAGTCAAAACTTCACTTCATATTTCGTTAATGAAAACCTTTTTGCTTCTTCACGCCAAACGTAACGTCACTTTTTTGTTTGTCCAGCAAAAGATCCCTTCTCAGTTATTAATCAACTAGTGGTTACAAAGAAAGCTTTATTAAGATGCTTACCAGAGGACCAAAATAAACATCAATTTGATTAAACAAGTCAGGTCAGTGGGTAAATGAATATTGTAGCTAATCTTCAACTTCGTCCATGCCACCGTGGGACTACGACAGACGATTTCTAGCCATACATTTCTTTATCGCGTCATTATTTTACTATGCCTTCATCTGAAATCAGAAAATAAATGATCACATCTTTACGTCGATTGCAAGTAACGTGTCAGGCAGCTTAGAATTGAGTTTCAAACAAAGATGGTGCGCTGAAGCAACGACGTTTCCAACATTTGGAGTCGAAATAAACTTTATTTATTCTATGCTCATTCAGTTGTGGGAGAAGTTCCGCTTGTGAAAAGCTTGCCTGAATTTACGACCTACCTGATCAAATTTTTATTTACGAATAATCAAATAACCACCAAACTACTTGTACGTAGATTTAAACTTCAATTCGGAAGACATGCACCACTCTGTGCCCGTAGTGGGCCCATATATGTTTATCTCGAGGTCTTATCCAGGTCAGGAAAAGGCAACATCATAAAAGATTGGTGTCAGAAATCCGTCAGATCTACCTTTCTACCTTAAGAAGTTGTCGAATAAAGTATTGCATGCGTTAAGCAACCAAATTTGGAAGCCCCCTTTATGTATGGGAATGATAACAATTTGTATACGATAAGTACTCAGGTGCATGAATCACGACTTGTTAATGTCTTCCAGACTATTTGGTGACTGATGCGAATTAGCTTGCATGCTGCATTTGGCATCGTTAACAAACTTTGCCATGCCAGTAAAAGTCAGCAGACTGTATTGTTCGCTCAGAAACTGCTCATCATGAACCTAGGTATCTGCAAATTCTTCATTCTGACACCTTCATGATAACAGCAAACAGAATGGCGGGGATTTGGTAAATAGTTTGTTTTTGGTTAGTTGTCGTCGAGCGAATTACGTGACACCTCATGTCATCATAGCTATCAGACCAGCAGAATCAAAAACAATTCATCACATGACTGCGTCAAACGGCTCTGAGCTGTAGAGCAATTGATTGACAAAATTGACCTCCGAAGTAAATGAGGTCCATGATAACCGGTAGAGGCTGGCTTAGTGTTTCTGAGCGCATAGCTATGGATTGCACAGCCGAATTCCAATGGCGTCTCCGACGGCCAGAATGTAAAAGTTTACTTCTTTGGATTCACGACTGGGCGAGCAGCAAATAAGCCGAAAGATAACATCCGATTAGGCTTATTGCCTCGAGTCGAAGAGCTGCGCCACAGCTGCAAGTGAAGTTGACTTCAGCCTGGGTTTACTCAGCTATGTGAGGTGGTGCTCAGATATCATTTGAGGAAGTCGTTTAGTTGTTTGACCGAAGTAAACTGTCTAGCAAAAGTATGTTGAAGAGTGAACACAAAATGAGTTTCCATTGACGCCATGTATCTTTGAATTGTACTCAGATGCTGAAGAAATTCACAATTGTGCTGCATCGTTGGTCACTTCAATAGCTTCGTTAATTCTACGAACTATCAGTTCAACCAACGTCTTGTTTTTGTAATTTATCATCACACGAACCAACTCCTTTTCCACAGAATGGAGTGCTGTTCGTTTCGTGTCTATCAATAACAGTTTGGAAATAGACGTCCTCTGTGAATATCTGCCGTAAAACATTATTTCTGCTTTAATGGAGGTATCAGCACACATCTTCATAACTCTCTGTGTTAAACTATGAACGAGGTTGGTTTTAGGCCTGAGAAAAATGTATATAAAAAATGGAATATAGTAGGCGTTTTAATTGACTTTCCACCTATATAGGAAATGTTGCACACCTGTTTGCTAAATGGTCAAATCGTTTCAGCCCCACTAAGAAGTTGGATCTGAACGATTTCCTACCAAAGAATTGTTGTCACGAAGCTTTCCACAACGTGTATAGGGTACTAATGTTTGGCACACGGAGGACCACGGGCAAGACACTCACGAGTTTCTAATCAAAATTCCATGTCTCTCCGACAAGTTGTCAACCTAGACATACAGATTCAGCTTTTCAAAACTATACATAAACAACCGGTCGATAGTATCACGTAACAGGTCTCTTGGAAAACCTTGCTTAATGTAATTGTGAAATGCCCCTGTGTGAAGGTGAGGCTACTTATTGATGTGCTTCTAAATGCTAATGCCAAAAGGCAATGTATTCAGTTCACAGGTTACATATTTTGATAAGTTTACGCAGGCACATTACAACCATACTGTTGACTGCTATCAGTGGTTGGGATAGGTATCTGGAATTGTTCAGAAACATGCACAGAAATTTTAACTGCGTGATGGAATATATCGTAAATAAAATCACGTCGTCTTCATTCACATGTCCTTAAACATACTATTTTTTAATAAGAATCGAATCCGATTGGTTTCTGTTTATTTAGCGAACTGTCCATAATATATATTTATAAAAATAGCACCGAACGAGTTTCAACTACCTAGTACACCATCTCTAGGTGTATAACATGCGGTCATCTAGACGATAACATCTGGCCTTATAAACAGTCAATACATTTAAATGTGTTATCATCGACGTAGTTGTAAATGTTCTGTAGACTATCTCATAAGTGCAGCTTCTGTTAACGACATAATTGGAAGAAAGTGGGTAAATAAATATTGTATTTAGAGCTGTCTTTTTCACACAACATAAAAGATGATGTTTATTTGGATTTTGTCTAACAGTCGTTTTGTTTTATGCACAAAAAATTGTGCATGGTAGGTTAAATGGGTCTTGTTGACAACCATTATAGTTGGTCTTTTAGTGTTGAAGTAGTGTCCGGAAATGAGGAAAGTCAAAACTCATTTTGTTTGTAAACGGCTGTGTTCAAGTGTTTTAAAGCTTTCCGAAAAGCACTTCGATCACAAAGTGGAACCACTCTTCGGTTTTATACTTTCATTAGTTTAGTGAGCATCGAGAGTTATAGAAGACAAAACAAATTAACTGAAATATTTGCATAAATATTAAATATTTTCTGCAGTAGAACTATCTAGGGTCCTAGGAAGTTCCGTGGTACAAACTTACGCAAAATCCAAACAGTCCTTCTGGCGCAATGGGTAAGCCTTTTTAATGTTGAAGGGAGTGCTCAGGAGATCTTGTTGGCAGTTCTTGCGAAACATAGTATGCAATTTTTGCAGTTACTTCACGTCCGCAAAAATCAACGTATGCAATCTGACAAGTTATCAGCCGCTGTTATACGAGATCATTGTACTTACGATGGAAAATAAAAGATTGTAACCAGACGTTTGTCTTTCTGTTTAAAAACTAAGAGCCAGTTGCAGTTAAAAAGGGGTGTAATAACGTCGCAACGTTTCTACTCATATGTAATCACTGAGTTTTATAATAAATCTGGTGTTCTCTTTATCACGTTGAGTCAAAAGCCAAATCCTGACTAAATCTCATACATAGCAAGGTTAGTTCGCATTACATCAGTTGAAATATTGGTTTTTCCTTAACTCGTATACTACGATGATACACGATTGTGCGGTGGAGGATAGTCACGACAGGTTCGTTTCTTTAGTCGTTTACTAAAATTCACCCTGAAAACAATGAAGACCTTCAAATCACACTGTCGGGGCAAATGATAACTAGAGCACACATTCGACCTTCATTTATGTTGCGTTCATCCAACTTCGCTGCATTCAAACCGTTCCCAGGTTTCGTTTGCATTTATCTCACACTATGTGCATATTCGTAATTCGCCAGCACACTGTGTAGAACGTTCTAATGCACTTCTACTCTCTCTATCGACATTCGTTCAAGATCGCCAAACCAAGAGCTTTGCGATAGGTAACAGGTAACCTTTGGTTGGTTAACGTGTTCTGACCAGTTAGGTGGTTTGAAAGTGACATTGTTGAAGCCCAAGCACACCGTTTCCAGGTTTTCATTTGGTGCAGACTATTTTACGTGGTCTATACTGGGTTCATAACGCGAACCACGAGTTCACACTATTTGGCAGCGTGAAATAATTTCCGGTTATTTAAAAACAACTGTTACTCGGTGAGAAAACACATCTCTTGGTGAGATCAGCAAAGCTGTATCGTCAGTTTGGTTCCGTTGAACCGTCCAGAAGGTGATGAGAAATAAAGAAGTGCCAAAGCTAAAATAAATTATGGAACAACATTAAAAGATGCAATTTTAAGCTTCGTCACACGTACGGTGGCGTCAGCAACGTCATACCATGTGGGTTCACGCACACATGGGAGATATGACAAAGTCCTGTGATATATAGCCCCATATGCCACACACCGGTTTCTATTAACGGAACCACCCTGTATTAGATTAGATGCACTGCTTTTGCCGGAGGCAAACTTGACTGTCACTTAGGATAGAGTTTTCTGTGGGGTTGTGATACACAAGTGTTAGTTCTAGGTACAATGGAATAAAAAACTTCGTTGGTTGATTATATGTGTTTTTGGGGCTTTTCATGTTAAACACATGCATGCAAAACATCCCGTAGTTTGACGAGATAGGTAAATGGTTGGGAAAATATTATGGATGGACAATTCTTCGAACTGCATAAGTAGTTCACTCAGTCTTCGAAAGCTGAGGCATCCGGATCGGTTACAAAGTGAACGGGCAAACGGAACCTAATGTCCTATGCGTAGCGTACGGCAGAACACGCGCTGCGGATAACAGCGGACGCTAAGTCTGATTTTGTCCTGCCGTTGTCTGCTGGTTGGGAGAAAGTCGGCGGGAACAGAGAGGATTTATTAGCAACTGTGTGGTCCGTCATTCATACAGACTATTTGAAAGGCTTTTGTTTCATTCGGCCATTTCACTAACATCACGTTATGTGTGGCTTAGTTGAGTTGTGGTGAACATGCTTTTATGGCTGCTACCGCAAAAGACGATTAACCTGCAGATGTTTGTTATCATTTACATATTATAAGAATGGTCAGAATGCACAACGAAAGCAAGGACTATATCTCATGGCTGACGTACACCCTCAGCCGATTTCATCAGCGCGACGTTAGTTTTCGTTGACATGTTCATACGTATCCCAGTTTCCTGTCTATCTAACTATGAGGTGTGTTCTGAGCTGCCAAGTGACATTCGTTGGCGATGCTGCCTTTTGTATGGCAATTCTGGTTAATATCATGGATTTTGCTTTCCTTGAGATTTCTCCGCTTTTTCACCAAAAGAAACTCGCAGACTGTTGAGGAATAAGCAGTATTATCGAATTAAAGTCACAATGTATTGATACATTTGAACCTTTACTAAACAGCGGTCTCAGTGAACCGCATTTGAAATCTACATGCAAACTCTATAAGGTAACCATTGCGCAGCCCTAACCACCTACTTGAGTGTTGAGCTGTGTCTGAGTTTTTATATCAATTTTCAAAGTGTAATAACACAATAGCAGAGAGATAGAACTTTATAACAGACGAAAAAACCACTTCTGTAATTTTCAAGTGACTTTTCAGAATTTGTACCGTAGTTGCACCTCTGTTTTCCACAGAGGGATTTAATTCAACTTTGAATTAACATTATTAGTTTTAAGCACTTTTTATTGATAAACTACCATTAACTTCACTGGAGTATGTTTTTTGGACATTACTATGCTGTTTTGCGATCGCTTGGCCAGTACGTTATCAAGTAATGGCATGCAATTTCAAGCAAACACTGTGATCTAATACTACGTGACTAATGTCCGATCATATACTTACGAACGCTGATGAGACCCGCACAAAAACTAAAGTAATATACCAGTTATTTGTTTTGGAGTTTAAAAATAGCCATCATGTCACTACAACGGTGTACGTAAGTGGAAAAACCTACTTGGTGTGCCCTTCTGGTAAAATGTATGTACTTTTCACCAACCGTTCTTAAAGTAAACACCTTCAAAATTGGCACCTCCTCGAGTTTAGGACATTTCACTGCTTGACGACCGCAACGTTTCGAGAGGTTTAATGCTTCAAGATCTTTTAAGCATGATAGTCTCTAATGGGCTTATCTTCCGATTATGAGTGTAGAATTAGTATACTTGGTTTACTAACTGGAAGTTGTATGCAGAACATTTGATATACTTTACAATAACAGTTGAGCCACAGAACATCAGGAAGCACGAATGTTCTACGTTGTGAATGAAGCAAATTACTGCAAAACAATATATGCTAATTGGGTGAGGTGCTTCAAGAAACAGAAGTAAAAATGTAACACCTAGAATCATCTAATTTTACGGAGTTGTATACTGGTAACGGATAGACGCTACAGTGTATATTCTAAAATTACTGAAAATGAACACCATATGATTTCTAGCGATAATCTGACAAAAATCTCTTGAGATTAATTATCACTATAACTATGATTGTGATAGTACTAGACTTTAAATATCGAGCCACAGGTCTGGTGCGTCCTAATTCCTTTTCAGACCGAGCCAATCAGCACTATCAATATGTCATTCTGAGTTGAGCCAAAACTGCATTAATGTTTTGGTGAGATGTATACTTACGGAATGAAAACGATCAACTGTCTTCACAGTGACTAAGTATGTCCATTGATAACAGGACGTCCTCTGCTTTGTGTTGTGCTTGGAAGCATCGACCCCGTTCATGGTGCAAGAAGTTTCTTTTATCTCAAAAACCATCGGTCAGTTCCAACATTAACGAGCCAAGATAGTCAGTCGGTTTTGTCTGCACATTCACAAGTAAACTGCATCAGCACAGAAAAAAGACACATGTTGCGACATGTCAACATTTCGTTTACTCTCATCAGTACCAAACGTAAAACTTGCAGGTTATATATGACAGACAAGTAAAGAGTGAACTTTTGGTGAGAAATTGAAGGAATGAAGTTACAAGCATGAACTAATCATCCAAAGTGCCAGTGTAAACAATTGATCCTATAATCATTACTCAAACACTCCTGCTAGCATATCACGAAGCCACATCGGGTTCGATTATTGACTGGTGCGCAGAATTTCTGAAAATGGATTAACCTCAAGGACACCAGTTATAAATGGTTTCACACCGTTTAGCTAATCGCTGTAGAATGGCTTCAACGAGATTGTCACAGATAACATCAGAATGCACTCAAAACCTCCTAAGAGATGACACAACAAGTCTATTCGAAGTAAAATCCTCTGGTTTCCAAATAAATGTTCATAACGCTTGTTTACTCCAAATTATCATATTACGTATCTGATCAGACAAACCATAAAAGTGTTAGCAAGAAGAATTGTACGAGAACCGAAGCAGCACCAAAGCCGGATTAAGAAACCATGCATTATATTCAAGTACCTACATTGTTAGAATAAACTGCGCAACATGACCTTCAACTGTATTATATGGGTGGTTAGCATTGATGCCTTAATTTCATTCGCCAATGAAAAAATGGGAGAGACCCAGTTTATGGATAAGAGGAAAAAAAGAAAATAACGTAGAAAGATGGAGGGGATGAGTTGAAATCGATTGGCCAGCTCACAGATTCTTGATGAGTACCAACAATTACTGGTGACAGTACTAGCACAAACTTATCTCTCGGCCCTTATAGATCAAAGGAGATGTTGTTCCCTATTGGAACAACGGCAATCGGGAAAACCAAACACTAATTATGATTTGCCAGATGAAATGAGCCACCTCCATGTCGTATTTTTTAGCTGTGACACAATATTTTAGTAAGCGGTGTATTAGACGCCAGCTGTAATGCTTAACTTTGGTCGATGTGATCAATTCGTAAATATTCTATTGAGTCTAACATACTAAAGGATTTTGTATGTAAATAAGAAGCGTTGACATTATGAACTGCTAGTTGTTCTTAGGGAAACTTATCCGGTGTATACAATAAGGTACACGGTGAGGACACGTCCACGAAAGTGGCTGCTGCCTACTCTAAAATACAAGGCATACTGGTTTTGACTGGGACGAATGAAATATCGTGGCTCAACTGCCGCACCAACCGAGCACCCGTGTTCTTACACCACTTTAAGACAAAACTGTTCTACATATTACACTAACATAGAGTAGGCCTCCGCCAAACAAATTGAAGACTTTAAGATGCCAACTATAGGGGATCTTGTAACGTCTAACTATTGCCGTCGATTAACCTTCAGTTTTGTCGTATTGATGAAATGATATAAAACAAAATATTTACGAATGAGAAGTTCCTATTGACGCAAGTATTGGAAATATTTTAGCATAATAAAGCATTATGATCAAATCGCAATAGACAAACCTGAGACATTTATCAATACTGGACATTCTAAAGATATTGTAAGCTACAATCTTGCTAATCTTCCCATGTACACGGCGATTTCGACTTGTAAACCGCTTAAGTTGATCACATTGAGGCAAACGGTTCAAAGAGGTATGTAGTGTTCAAGCAGTGTTCCATTAGGTCGTGTTAGGATACTTCCACTCAAAATACTCATAGGTAATTTCAGTACGTACGATCACATGACAAATTATTCGCTGATGGGATCCGACAAGGTCCAACTGAACATCCTGCTCAGTTTAACGTCAGACGTAACGCAAAACTCCAGTTTTTGCTCCTAGTAGCTGTACCGCGTTCTCCTTTCTATCACACCTGCCATTTCTAGAAGCGACTGAACGATCAGTAACATGGGCGAGCACGCTAGAAGAATGAAAACGTAAGAGTATTCCATACGATTGGATTGCCATCATGTGCGCGTGTTACAAACAACGCCTAGTTGTATGCCTCCCAAGGGAACGTTAAGGTTAATGTCAAAGTATATGAGAATCTGCTGGATGGCCATTACAGAATTTTCACGACTCCAAAAACCGAAGTAATGTCACTGATGCTTCAACAAATCGTAAGTTAGAAAACTGTGAACAACCATTGAAGCCCTCGAATTGAGTACATTGTTGTTATTTATGTATCATTATGCATCCGTTGAAAAGAAGTTCACATCAACTGCTATAGCATTTCGTCTGTTACTGCGGGAGATTAGTGAAATCAGTGTACACCAGATCGATAAAACATCAATTTTGGGGATTGTGGACTTTGTATATGAATCCAAGTTAACCGAGATTGAGAAACATGCTATCAACTGGCGTTCGATAGACAGTCTATGCAGGGAAAACAAAGAAAGTTGAACAAATCTGACTGGCACGAATCCGCTGACAAGGGTTGTATTAAGATGGCAGGTGTTAAAGGGAGGATATGCGAAATAACAACAGTGAGGTCTGAAGTTTGGCTGGTAACCGGAAATTTGATTTAAATTCTCTTGCTGTTATTGTCTACTCATATTTTTGTATTATTGGTGCCCTGAGCACTAAACAAGTTTCTGTTATTCGTCACCAAAATTGGAATTTTCGGGTTACATTGTATCTGTTTCAGTATCTGTTTTATATCGCATATTGTTTGTTCATTTTGACAGCCACCCGAGTGAGATCCAGTAGTGCAGGGACTCAACAAACACTCCGTGAGATGGTGAGCATTTGCGGCCGCTACGGGTTCAAAATGTCCGTACAAAACAACATGCAATGTTACCAGTGCCACTTCAAATGCAATGCACTGGCCTCAATGAACACCATTACAAAAATCTTGTGCGTTCAGCCCTAAACTTTATATGCATGAGCTGCAAATTCGACGAAAGTCAAGATGCTGCTTTGCCGCTTATTTTTCTCGCGCGCCCCACGAAAAGTGAATAGACGTAAAAATCTGTGGCTGTAAATGCGAGACTCTTCTTGGCACAGTTTGTCCTTCCATTTCTTCCATGGGTAGTAGACTGGAGGAATACCAACTTACCTTGTCAAAAATGATGTTGGATATGCAATCTCTGAATGAATACATAACAGCCTCTTTCCCTGGGGTTGCAGCCACCAAGAAGACAGTTGCCCTGCCAACTGCGCAGATAGAGGAAACAGCATCCAACATGAAAGAGAGAGAGTTGCTTCATGGGGTCGATTCCCCTCAATGTCCTCTCCAACCGAGTTTGTCAAGCTAGCAATATTTTCTTCATTCCCATTGCCAACCTTGTACTGGCAAGCAGGCTACACGCTAAGATAACCAAGGGGTAGCTGGTCCTCTTGGTAACTTTGCCAGCCATGCATTGCCCTGAGACCGTGGTGGAACAAACAGCGGCTTTGAAATCCGCCAACGCCCATTTGAAAGGCGTATCTTGTGATTGAGCAGCGGAGTTAAAGCAAGTCCCTAATAATGGCAAACCAGAAACCATGGCTTGAGATTAGAGTCGTAGTTTCCGTTCCAGTGGTAACCACTCGGACCTAAATGCCAGTGGAGGAAAGCAGGGATGCCGTTTCCGTAGTCGCCATCCCAACGACTGACTCCGCGATCATGGGCACCACTGTTGAAGACATCGTACCGAGGGCGGCTCCCGAGTTACTTAAGCCAAAAACCACCAAATGGCCCCATAGAAAAGTATTCCTTTCCAGGATTCGGAACGATAGAAGCCTGCTGAGGCCGCCGTCTGTGATTCAAAAAGTATTTTGTTCGCCCGTCCAGCAGGGTATTTTATTGGTGGCCCCAACAAACAGCGCACATTGCCCCCATTTAAGCCGTGCACTCAAAAGAAAAAGTCAAATTTTCCGTGGGTGGAAACTCCTAAACACCATCCGGAAAAGGGGAAATTAGCAGGGGTGTAGAAGCCGCAAGTTGCGCTCTGTTGGAATGCTGGCATACGCACAAGCGGTGACTGCGTTTTCAGCCTCAAAAGAGGGCCTACAGAGCCAATTGGCAGCACAGACCGAGTCCGACCCCAATTCTAGGTCTTCTTTCCCAAGCTTTTCATCGCACTCTCCGATCTTTCTCGCCAAATCATGTGGAGAAAGAGCTTTAAAGTGCATGCATACGAACTGTCTGAGTTTGTTTAATAGATTACCGGAAATCAGACAGTTATTTCATGACACACAACCGCACATATTTGCTTTCACGAAGACCTGGCTTACAGGTGACATCAGTGACAGTGAATTGAATGTCCCTGGGTATTCAGTTTACTGAGATGACTCCGCTCGAGTGAGAATGGGGGATTCTGCGATTTTCCTTCACCAGCATCTCCAACCACCCACGGTTATCAGTGGATTTCAGTCCCATGATAAATGTGATGCTCTGTGGCTTCGACTGGCATTGCGCGGTCCAAACTCACTTATAGTCGGAGCCATTTACAGTTCACCCTCATCCGACATATCCGGCAATGGCACACTTCTTGTGAACCTAGATAACTTTCTAGGACAACACCACTTTATTCATCAGCCTATTACTGGAAACCTCAATGTTCTCAACATAAACTGGATATCAGTTTCACACCAGGAATGTGAAAGCGGATTATCGACTTCCTTATCGACGCTGATACGACAGGGAGCGTGAACACAGCATATCAGCGCCCCGACGCGGCATCCTCCTGGTCAGACTCCCTCTCTGCTCGATTTAGTCATTACTAATGAGAGCCACCTGGGAGAGAGAGTGATCATTAAACCACAACTTGAACACAGTGACCACTCCCTGCCGGATTGTTCCTGTCCTTGATACCAGAACGTTTAGAGTTAGAACCGGATCAGACCTTTCACATCCCTTTTCCGTTTCTGCGGGAGTTCCTCAAGGGTCAGTGCTAGATCCTCTGTTATTTCTGATCTATATAAACGACCTTACGGAAAACATTTCCTGTGCATCCCTACTATATGTCGACCGCTGATACCGGTGCACTACATATTAATCTTGACGCGATTAATAAGTGGCCGAAAAATTAGAGTCTTCCAATAAATGTCAATAAGTGCGCACATATGTCGCTCGGTGAAGACTGGAGCTAAGCCTTCGTGATTCATAGTACACTTGGCTCAGTAGATATAATAAAAATCGATCTGAAGATAGATCTGGGCATCTGGTTGTCGTTTAACTTATCTTTCGCCCATCACCATGAGATGCGTCTCTTAGGATGATTTGGCGCAATTTCCCACATCGACAAGAAGGCGTTTCAAACGTTTTACGGGATTTATATGAGACCGCTCCTCGAGTATGCTAACCAGGTCGCGTATACCGGCCTGAAGAAAAACATCTTAGCTGTTGAACGTGTCCAGCCCGTGGCTACCAACCTAGTCACAGACCTACGTAGTGGCGCTTACGAATCTCGACGGCTCTTCAGTGATTTAATTTTCACACAATTCCTCTGTAGAATAGGCCTCGTAGTTTAGTTCTTCACTGTAGCGAATGATGACGGTCGGTGAAGACATAACTGAAAGCCCTTCAAGCGTCATCCTCGGACCTTTCTTGAGCGGCAGACTTTTTCCCACAGGGTAGTTAACTTCTGAAACAGTCCTCCTGCCGAGATCGTCAGTAGCGCTTCTAGCGATTGCTTTAAAACAGTATTTGACTCTAATCTTCCAAAAATTCCTACATGCGAGTAATCATAGTTTGTTTTGTGATATTTACTGTAATTCCAAGGAGCGATGCTACGTCCTGTTTTTAACGAATGGCTTTCAGATCAGCAGATGCCCGCTTGACACTGAACAAGAAAAGCCGACTGGATCCGGGACCCTTGGACCTCTGCCTCGAACCCATGTATCAATCGCTGAATCGCTGAGTCACGTCTAAAACGTTAAACGCAGCGGAGAAAATGATGGAAATGAAGGTATATGACGGACATTACCATGCTTGTGTCATATGTGACAGACATCAATAAATAATGTTTTTTTGGAGCACGAATTTTGGTGAGTCAGTTTTCTACGACATATTGCATAGAAATTGCTTTTTCAATGGAAGAGATCGTGTTTGACCAGAAAAAAAAAATCGGTGTAGATATAGAGTATGGAACACTAAGCTATATGGTTTATTTCGAGGAGCAATATATATCTCTTCGTTCAAAGGAAGAACAAACGGTGACACCAAAATTAAGCAACAGATATGTAAAAAATAGTTGAATGTGAAAACAAGCTATCTGTCAAATGTGAGACGTTGCATAGTTTGCTACATTCAACAATTGACAATTCCCCTCACAAGATTAGCAGGCGTTAACGGGCCAGTCATCAAATGAAAAGTTATATATGGCGTAGATACTAAACAGTTTTAGGATGTAAAATAAAATACATGAAAAATAATGAAAAGAAAATAGGCGAACGATCAGTCTCACAAAATCAAAAAGCTCTTCAGGGCACAAAAGTGTTACCACAGTCAAGACACACGCATCGGGACAGAAAAATGTCCTTCATAGTGAGACAACTGTCGGAGAGGTGGCAATAGTTAACGCCAGGTTCCTCGCATAAATGCGTCGTAGGTTTTTAGGGAACCTAGAACAGTCAGTAGACATAAATCCGTGACTGCATAAGAGGGCAGCCCCAGTCGGAGAATAGCGTTACTCGATGCAGGAAATATAATACCACGAAAAGAGATTATCACAGGTGAATGTGAAACAGAGTTCACGTCACAGCCCAAAGTATGGAGGACCAACTGAATGACAGCATTATGCGAAACAGTTCTGTACTTCGCAATCTTGTCTGTCAAGGCTAACTGGCTTCGGTAATCATCCACTACACTGACGTCAAGCACCACAGCAGCGCCGTCACGAACCACGATCACATCGGGTTTGATAAACTAGCTCGTCGTTGGTACTTGCAACTCCTCGAAGACTGTACAACCCAATTTGCGCAGTCGCTTCGCCAGGTCTTTAACCACACGGTTGTGTCGGGCACAACGCACGTCACGGGTGATCCAGCATGGCGGTAGAATATGAGCAAGGCTTTCCGGTTGACCGCAGTTGCCACGGCACAGAACTGAGTGGTCACTTCGGCCACCTCGTGAATTCCGGACTTTAGTCCGCAAAAGACT
The DNA here is from genome assembly GCA_014338405.1 of Paragonimus skrjabini miyazakii. Classification (NCBI taxonomy): domain Eukaryota; kingdom Metazoa; phylum Platyhelminthes; class Trematoda; order Plagiorchiida; family Troglotrematidae; genus Paragonimus; species Paragonimus skrjabini miyazakii. Next base: position 115,291 of record JTDE01000338.1, read on the forward strand.
ACATTTGAGCTGGATAACACGAGTAAAGATTCTGGGGAAGATGCGATCTCGGTTAAACAACCAACGATTCGAGAGTGAAGAGCGTGACATCTCCTGAAGACCACGGGCATCAAGCGAATGGTAGAGTTTATCCATCCATGCCATATGGGTTTCCTCTTTGTTCGTCACCACTACACCCTGAACGCGTACTGGGATGTTCAGTTCCCTCAAGATAGGGCCAAACGAATTATCTTTGACCACATTCCGCAGAACTGGACACTGATTGGAGAGACATCTCACCATTTGAGATTTACGCGAGATTGGAATAGTGGTAGACACATTTGGGATGTTCAACCCGCTCAAACGAATTGGGGCATGGGTGTAGCTGGTTGGTGTGTCTTTATGATGGCGAAGCCACTGCCGAACAAACTGTCGAATCGTATACCCCATGGCTTTGAGCGTGTTACGGTGGACTCGGCTCAATACTAACGAGTGATTCATTTTCGGGATCAGTGCTGTCTCAGGAGTACAAGACGTTGGTGTGGCATCAACGGCGCTTTGGTAGTTTCATCCAGCGTCGAACGAAGTTGCAGACGGTGGTTAATGAATGCTTCACCCTTCCAGGTGAACAAGATACCTAGATAGGTCACCGTGACAGAGGCGCTAAGTGAGTGGATAATGTCCGTGCCAAAGTCGATAGACTCATCGGAGATGGCCGTTACATTGTGTTTATGGCCACCACGGATGACCAAGAGTTTAGTCTTAGGCGTGTTGATCTTCAGTCCTGATAGTTCCAGGGCACTAGCGGCGGCTGCAAGCTGCTCAGAGATACCCGTAGGATTCTCAGCTAGAAGGATCAGATCGTCGGCGTAAGCGAAACCGCAAATCAGTGTGTCGTGGAACTGGTAGCCAAGCTCCGGTCGAGATAATGTCAACACCTCATCCATTGCCATGATGAATAATAGCGGGGACAGTGGGTCACTCTGGCGAACACCACGCTGGGACCGGTGAACGGAGTCATTGAGCGTGGCGGAAGCATTCATGTAGGATTCGGCAATGTAATGCGTTAGAGGTGGAGAAGCATCGAAGGCTCGGGCCGATCTGATGATCGAATCTTGAGAGATAGAAACAAACGTTCTGGATACGTCGATAAAGGCTGCACACAAAACTGAAGACGTGGTACATGAGTTCCTAAGCAGCGCATGAAGCGAGGAGGTCGTCTCAAGGAAACCGTCACGATGTAGGAATGCAAACTGGAGAGCGGGCAGTTGCAAGCGCGAATTCCAACGATCGGCCAATATCTTGTGGAAACAACGTATCAACGTTGAAGATACGGCGATAGGTATGCGCTTGGTGGGAGATGGAGGATTGTTTGCTTTGAGTACAAGCGTGATGCGAAAGCAGCAAAAATGGATTGGTAAACCTTGGGTTAGCATGAACAGGTTGAAATATCCAGCCAAGGCATCAGATTTCATTCGCTTCAAATGTTTGGGCAACAATTTGTCCGAACCTAAAGCGGTGTTTCCCATATGCCTCAAGGTGCGTGATACTTCATCTCCAGTTATCGGGTCGACCAATGACCAGTTCCGAGGCAGAATTGTGCGAGATGGTCACTCACCAACATGTGGATGAGCCGGTAGTACCTCGGACCAGTACTCGTTGGAATTATCTGGGAGGCCGCGGTTCATCTAATAGGCAGTTCGCCAGTTTACAGTAAAACTGCAAACGCAACATCTTTCTTACGCTGGTGTTAGAGCGTTTGGATCGCTGCATGATTAGCCTTCCGTATCCGTTTCGTGGTCAGGTGGTTTCCAACATAAACACGACCACGTCTTCGAGTGACAAGTCGCCAAGTGTACCGAAAAGTTAGTGAGGCGTGCCTGTTCAGCAGGGATTTCGCTTGCACCACTGTGAAAATGCCTGCCTGAAGACCGCGGGCAATAACTAGTTGTTCATCGCTGTGACGGAAAGCCACGCAACGTGCACAATGTTTACTTTGTTGCTACTCCTGATCACCACCCAGATAGTCTGTCACTCTAATACCAGACAATTTTCAAAAACTCTGATGGACAGACTTTGTGTTTTGAAAAGATAACAGACAAGATAATTGGAACTTCTGTTCGTATTGATCAGTGTTTCATATATTCGATAAAAATATTTGTCTATAAAACCTCATATAAAAACTGCAAAGATTTCTTTCGTTTCTTCAACTAGAAGATTAAAACTTTGTGTAGGTTTAACGATGGGTTTTGCTGTCTGTCAAATCAATTCCACGATATGCATTTGCCATTTGGTAAGTAAGCGCAAAGTTTCAGTAGATTTACGAAGAGAACTATCATATACTGGGAACCTGAATTCATTCAGCCCTAGAACACGTCCTATAACGTTTTTGTATAAAGAAGTGACTATGTTGATGCGTCATAGACATAATTATTCGTACTATCGGAGGATATATGGGTTACTTAATGAAAAGAACGTGGATGGACTTCATGGAAACTGACCTATCGATTATGTAGCGTCCCAGTATTTACGCACTATTCAGCACTAATAGTATAGAAAGTTATTCAACATTAAATCTGGGCACACTCGATTGGACTCGGAAAGTTTCCCTGCGGGAACAAAAATCTCCAGACCTATTTTAATGATAAGGCATTACCTTGACATCAGCAAAATTAGAGCCAGCTGTAAGAGTGTACGAACGGTTTATCTAAGCTGTTCACATTATCACCGCACATTATCCCTGCAAAAGAACCATGAATAAATGCGTATAAATGTCCCAGAGTGATAACTGAACTAGAATGATATTCAGTGATGAAATGAAAGATTAGTTGTTAGTGATAACCAACACACAATTCGGGTCCACCAGGTTTACAACGTATTTCACGTATACATTGTTTAGCCGTTTGATTAAAAGTTGTCTTAAGAACTAAACATTGTTTACCAATAGCTCTTTAACAGTAGGAGTGAACAAACACTAGAACAATTTGGAACATACACCATTTTTATTTTCGTTGGGTACTCAGTTAATCTGGAATAGTTAACCCAGCCAACTTCATGCAGGATACCTTCTCTGAATCGCTTGCCTGTTTGTTGACTTCACTGCGTAATTGGGTCTACGAGGAAACTACTCTGTCCTTCTTGTTAGCCGTAGACGTACGTACTGATGTTTTTCCATTTTTAAGTTATGCATTATAATACTGAGTCCAGTTGTTCACTCAACAATTAGTAAATTTTCATCAACGGATCTTTCAAAAACGACAAATGTTTGCAAACATACTGCAATGAATAATCATTGGGAAAAATAAGCGATACATTCTGTTTCGACTGCGTGTGATGAGTGATGTATATTTTATACTACTTCGCACAGACTGTCGCAATCGTATGCGGATGTTGCCCAACGTTTACATTGCCTCAACATATTCGTCAGTAATTACTTTCTTGCCGGTCATTCCGACTTTTCTATAGTAGTCAACATTATTGAAGAGTGTATCATTCAAATGTAGACTGGAAGAAAGATGGGCTGTTGCTAACGTCAGTCATCATTTATTTAACGGATCATGCTTATAGAACAACGGTCAACAATGCAATTCTTCAAAATTGCTGAGCAAATATTAACGGGATGCAGCAAAATCCGTTTTATTCTTCTGATTTGTGTTTGAAATTCAAGGCGTTTAAACACTCCTCTGCTAGGAGGGATTAGCGACATGAAAATTTGGACAATTGCTAGCAGGATAAGAGAGTCAAAATATGTAAAGTCGTCTTGATAATCTGTACTGTTGGGCAGCAGACAGTCGGCTCTCTTTTAACAAGAGGATGATTAAACATATCTAATTTTGCTGTACAAATTGCTTTCTTGGAGGCAAAAGGTTGGATAAAGACATTTGGAAAGTCTTGGGAACTGTTAACTTGTCATCAGGTTTTATCTCAATAGTAAACAGTGATAATTCAAAATTAGAGTTGCTCACTCGCGGTTTTAAACGTTTCGCACTGGACCGCCTATAGTTAGTTAATAGTTAGCTTGTGAACTTTCATCTGCACCAAACAATTAGGTGTGGTTTCTGAAAAACCTGAACGCATTGCCCTACATTCACTATAGCAGGGTGACGAGGGATGATGTGGGTCAACATCTCCAGTTCACTACGGAGACTACAGTATCTGCTTGGACCGAAGTACTTATCCATGTGTTAACAACAGGCCACAGGTGATTTACTTTCAACTTCTAATTTTAGAAAACCATACCAATCGTTTCCGAACCATCTTAGCAAAATGTGTCACCATAGGGATTTTGTGATAGTTACACTGGATCAGTGTGCACGAATCAGCGAAGGAGAGATTTGGCAAACGCAACTTCTTCCCTTGACTTCATACTGGAAATCGTAGAAGCCTATGTGTGTATGCAAGCTAACATGCGGATAGACATGACAATCTAGAAAGATTGGTAAACGACAATCTAAAAACATGAGGTTACTTTCAGACCTGAGGTCACGTGAGGACGTAACTAAGACAGACAAAACCAACCAAGTTGGGTTACTTCAGAATATTGCAAAATTCTGTTACAAATATCGATGCTTCAGGCCAGTGCAGCCTGATGTCTTGCACATCCTGTGTTCAACTTCAGTTGCCTTATTGTTACTGGTGGTTGAGTGAACTATCCGGTTACCAGACGTGCTCTGTAAAGATTGTATCAGGGTTCATCTTAACTGAGTTCAACATTAGCAATATCCTGGTAGACGTTGAGATTACTGACGAATAGCTTGAACCTCGATTAATTTCAGTTTGTTCACCACTCACATCTGATGATGGCATTGACAGTCAGCTTCTTCCGAAAAAAAAGACCTAAATCTGAGTTTTCCTGTTGGAGCTCATCACTAGTGAACGTCATTGCTATGACCGATATTAGTATTCCGGCAACGCTTTCGTGATGCAACCCTGTTGAACACTGTGCACAGTAGGCAGGAGTGAATCATGAATCAATGCATATTTTCCAGTAAACAACCTGATCATTACTTACAAGTAAAAGTGGTTGAATGTTCGCATATGATAATTCGGTCAAGCCTAATGTGAGGTTAATGGGGCAGTAGTAAACAGGGTTGATTCATGAAAGCATGGCCGTCGTTGCAGTCCCACCAGTGGCGAAGAACTGCATTACTGACGAGCTTTAATGAGAGCGAAACTCAAGTATAGTGCTTCTTTTCGAAAGAGACCAACTGGAATATCTATGGGAATGCAACAGCTGCGATCACTTGTGGATGAAGTTCAATCGATATGAAAATAGCGAAGCGTTGCATTTGACTATTTCACTAAGAATTTATGGCTGGGTAGGAAATTGGTGAGTAGGCTGATAACCGCAAAGATACGAAACGCCGGTAAACATCAGTCTTGCAAAATTACCTAAAACATTCAATTCTAGAAGGTCGGATCAAATGGCTACGCGTAATATAATAGAGCTGAAGGCACTAATCGACATGTGCTGAGGATTATATAGTCAAAATTTTTTATAATGCATGTTTAACATGGGCAACCATTGAATGTTTTGTGTATAAACAGCAAAAGCAATGCGGATCGACGGCCACTGGACAGAAGGGGCATATTTCGCATTTCATCCCCATTTGTGGAGTAGTTTAGTAACAACTAAATAGTACTCACACTTTAACTGTTTCCTCCATCTGTCGATTCGTATAGGTGAGCGCTTGCATGGGATTAATTCCTGGGTGAGCTTTATGTGAAAGACGAGTCTATTCATTGGAGTATTCCTCGGACTGCAATCTTACTGCAAAAATTTGCACCAACTGCACAACAGTTAAAATTGATATGCTCTTAAAAAATAGTGCTATATACTCCTCTCAACTTTTTGGTTTAACCTTGGTCAAACTACTTCAAGCGGCAATTGCATGTCAAATGTTGAGCTTAAAGCTCTAGTTGTAACCAATACACCGAATAACCCGAATGACTTGTATACACCCCTTATCAAGTGTCCTGACGTTCTTGATTTAGTTAGCCTACCAGACGTTGTTGTAAAAGCGTCACAAGCAGATGTGTCAGGCACAGGCTGGACGCTGTGTTTGACATTTCACAATGGTATTGTCTATCTCCAGTTAACTTACACTTATCAAATGTTTCAACAGCTACTATTAGACATTTTTTGCGAGAAGAGTATTTTATTCCAGTATTTTCACCTATTCTTACCCTTGTAATTGCTGATTTTTTTTATCCGATGTAACGAAAGCATTGTATGTTTCTTTCATAACCTGTTGCAAGCGTAACAAAAGAAAATTACAAAAACATGGGTACCTTCAGTCCACTCCAATTTGCGACCATTCGGTGAAATCTATGTGTTTTAAATTAACGAAACTCAACGGGGGATCGTTTAATTCGATACAGGTCTGCACAAGGAACAAATGTTCAGGATGGCTGGTTCAATAAACTCAGAACATATTATTAACTAAGTGATACAACGGTGGACTGGCTATTGAGGTCTGCAAGGAGGGTCAGGGTTTACAAAAAAAAATAATATTCAAATAGCCCCTACATATGTTAGCTCATATAGACAAGTGTTCATGAAATGAGATAAACCCTGATAACAAACGCTATTTTATGGCTCCGGAATAAAATACGCTTTGTTTTAATTCGGATTACTGAGTCATATTTTTTCGATGGCGAGTACTGAACGGTTGTTAACTGACTGTGCCAGTGATTTCCTATCTGAGACTGCCACAAATTGATTTTCCTATTACCCACTAATCTTTTGCTATAACCAACGTACCGTGTTCCCACAGTAACTGGTCTCATAACGTGTACGTGTAGGCGCGAACGCTCCAGCTCCCGAAATTTGTTATGTCTAAATCACTGGAAACCCACACAAGTGTTTACCATCGAACAAAAAATTGAAAGTATGTCACGTGCGCGCATCTCGAAACACATCACGCGTCTTCGTTCCACAATAATTACAACTCAATTGCAACGTTTACCACTCTGTTTGGCGTGATGTGAACTACATATGTAATTATAACATCTTATTATGACTTCAAAAGCCTATTGATAAACACCATATGTAACCGATTGCTTATCTGACATCCCGAGAGTTCTGTGTAAACTTGGGATGGACTTAAACGCGAGAAGAAGCATAGAATAGATGTTGGCACTTGCTCGTTCTCTGTATTCATCTTAATCAAAAACGCATCACCTATCACAATATCATGTTGATTTGTATGAAATTGTAATTGTCATAAATAAGTAGAGAGTCAGTGAATGAGATTTGCAGTCCTGTTGATAGCAGATAGCAGGTAGTTAGACGCTGTAAGTTTGAGGATCTCAGATTTCTAAAATTTCAGTGTCCACACTTTAGAGTAAGGATGAATACAACGTTACTGTTCCATTATTCGAATGGATAGTTGAACATTTTGCGCCTTTTGGAGTGTAGCCAAACATCTTCTTTCTCTGGGTGGATTAATGTTGACCTTCATGCTAATCATTCATCCATCCAAGGGATTTTCGTCAAACCAAAGTTTGTCGTTCGATTGGGAGTCTAGTTTGCCGTCAGGAGGCCCGCTAGGAAGCTAGATACAATGAAAGACAGTTACCACCCAGCATACTAACCAAATGATCACTTCACCGATGATGATGTTAAGAACTAATCACCCAAGGTGGATTTTTCTGGCCGTAATTAACAGGCTGACGCCGTTGCTGACGTGCAGTGGTGGCTCAACAATACACTTCATCAGCTCTTTTCTAGTGGTACCAAAACTGCCCCTCTAACCTCTGGAGAGACACACTTCCTTCATTAACTCAGTCACGTCTACTGGTTACATTGTTGGCAAATATTGTAGGCGACCGGATGCAGCGATTATGCTACAAATCAGAATAACCGCTAATTCGCAAGTTTTTCGTTGCCTAATTGCGCAAGCTTCATGGACGGAGTAATTGTGAAAGTCCTCAAATGGTACTGATCCCAAATGCTTTAATTAAACTTTGATCCCGCTAAATTAACACACAAATTATGTGTACTGTAGAAACAATTTAACCCACTGTTAGAGAAAATGGTTTCCGAAGATGTATCACACTGTAAAATCAAATTTACAACTTCCTACACTCTTCCACAATGTAAAGTGTATACTTTGCTCGTCCTGAAAGCTATTATAACCAAACGTCGTCGAAAGCTTGATGTTTTTCTGTGGTTTCATTTTTACATTATTCTCCAAGAAAATCATCGATTGCACAAAGAGGACCTATATCATTTGGTTGCGAAAGGCACGTACGAAGCAAGGTGAGGAACTAATTCCACCGGGTCCCGAGAAGTACGTATTGAACTGTTATTCAGTACGATTGAATTCACTGCGACTAAAAGCGTTAGCTTTAGGTCTTGATTATAAAATACCATCACATAAGAATGATTACATTTGTATTGAAGCCCAATTTAAGAACCTTACGGATAATTTGTCTGATCTTCAACCAGCTAGTGCTGACAACCTAGGTCGGTTAGAGACTAAGTCCACCAATATAGCTTATGGGTTTATCACGAATATATGTAATAGCCGGTGTGCAGTCACGAGACATCATCTGCAATCGTCAAGAGAGCTTAAATCAAAAAAACGTAGTTATACGTAAGCCGGACAAGGGCTCTAAGGTTGTCGTTCTAGACACAGTTGCGTACGGACAAAAGACGTTTTCAATAGTGGATGACAAAACAAAGTTTTAGCAGATAGAGAGAGTGGATAACCTCACCAAAATGAGGGATCGCATAGGACGACATCTGCAACGGCTCTACAGTTGAGGATTATTGATGAAGTGACATAAATTTCTTAAGCCGTGTGGAACGACAACACTCCAACTTTACGGCGTACTGAAGACGCACAATCCATTTAAAATATATTCGAACTCCATAGATTTCTATTATCAGGCGTTATCTGGTAGTCATAAGCTCTAACCTCATTACCTTCACGTCTTAAAAATCAGTTTTCTTACTTGTGTGTAACATATAATCAGTGATTACCCAATTTCTCATCACAATCCGTTATTCACCTTAAGTTAAGGGTGGTCACCTATTGTTTGTACGAAGTCTGTTCTATATATTTCTGAGTAATTCTGCGTCATGAAAACCCTCCGCGTTTTTTACACGCAATCAATGATTTACTTTGCAGTTAAGAACTGTCTATGATGTAATAACATGGCATTGCCCTGTTTTCATGAGATCCCTGATGTTTTTTCTTCATAATCTACAGATATTTGCTAACTAATTATTTTGTGTACAGGATAACAGCGGTACATTTCCAGTCCTCTCGTGTCTTTTGCACTCTGCTTAGGTGTTTTGTAAAAATTTGAGTAACAAAGCTTTTACTTCTTACCTTGCTGTTATCTGGTCACCCACATGTGTACATACATGTGTGGCTTTATCGAACAAGGAACTTGCAGTGTACGCTAAATCTGTTCATGGTCGTAAGATTTTCAGCTTGGAATGGCATGCTTTACTGTGGCTGTATGGTAAGTGACGGTTTTGTGGTCAATACATACATTAGAAATCAGAGGGTTCCGGTAAACATTTTGAAGAGCTTTACTGTGCATCTCGTTATAGGATAAATTCACTTTGGGTATTGTAATTAATGAGTCAATTTTATTTTGTTTCAGGTTAGCATTAGTATCACTTACTCAGCACCGCTAGAGTGTCCGTTTTTCATTGAAAGTGTCGTTAACGTTTTCTCGCAAGGGGTATAACAGCAATCTTGCCACCACCATTGGTTCTAAATAATATCAGTTGGAAGTGCTTCTAAATTGGCCGACTAATAAGTACACAGTAAGTATGCCTACCATCATATGTGTATTTAATGTTATCTTCTTAATGACTATTGTGTTTTTTATTATAGCAATGTTGTTTATGATGTGTCAGTCACTTTTAGTTTAATATCTATACCAACAGAAACAATCATGCAAGATAACCATTGATTTCCTTTTCTGTACAATGTAATATTTCAACGTGAGTTTCATGCTGAAAGGTGTAAATGTTCTGCTGAATACCCCGAAAGCCCATTGAAAGAGAAGCTGATCCAATCTACAATATTGATGATAGGTGTATGCTTTACGAAATTTTTTGTAATCCACCAAACCGTGGTTTAAGGTGCAGGCTGTAAATAATATTCTGTCATTCAGTGAAGTGCTCACTTTGTCCTTATTCGGATGGACGAATAAAGTTTTCTGTCTGTTTTCTTTAAAACACTGAGTTCCCACATTTAATCTATCAGTTCGCTTGCAGTTGCGGTGACATCTATATCGGCAGAACAGATCGGTGCCTACAACGACGAATGGCTGAACATATGCCTAAAAGGCTCGTGCAGGCCATGACGCAACGGGCAATGATAATAGAACGACTGAGACAAAATCCGACCTCATTCACTGTAAAACACATCATGGAAACAGGTCACGTTGTTGACCCTGCCAACTCGTTCCAAGTGTTGTTACGTAATCGGAAACCTGATAACAGCCCTTGTTTCACGTTAACCCAGTTGTTGATTGTTTCTACTGCTGTATTTATCCGCATGTCTTATATATTCGAATGTTTTACCTTCGTGACTGAAGAGAGTAAAAGAAATGTTTATGTTTTCTGTCTTTTATTCGTTTGTTTATGCAAATTTTTCCTACGTTCATTCCGCAGTCAGCCACTTTTGGAAATATTACGGATATAATGCCGAGTTTATCCTCACCTAAAGGTCTAAATGCTGCCTTCTTTATATGTGAGATGCCGGCGGACCTCTTTACAAAACGCAGGACAGCTTACCAATTATGACGGAGAACCCTCAAGACTTTCTTCGTTTTGGGCCCTGTACCTTTTCCCCAACATACTAAACAAATTGCATCCTAATCATTCGACACTGGATATTTACATGAATATCAGTTCTAGCTTCGAATTTGCACGCTTACACCGATCATGTATGCAGTAAAAACTCGAACATTAATAAAACCCTAACATGTGTTTCACATACAAAGACGCCATGAAAAAGGAACCAGGGTGACTTGTAGCTTTCGCTTAACCGCGGCCACACCGGGGGTGCTTTATCTGACAAACGATCATAATTTCTTGGCTATTAACTTGGCATACATTGATCAAAAACACTAGTATGTTGTTGTAGCCCTTCAGAAGTAAATGATTCCAACAGGGAAAACCAATTCACTCACAGCAGGGTCGTTAAATTATGAGCGATAAAGCGCCACCTCTTGAATGTCGACCTCCCAGGGACACCGGTCGTGTCGCCATATTTGGAACGCTGATCAACGAATTAGAATTTTTGAATTCAACAAGATGAAAAGCAACTATTAGAAGAAACACCGTTTCTTCTTTTGATAAACTTTTTAATGGAAACATTGGGCTCAAACATTAAATTTCTATTGAATGAAGGATTGTAGATGTCCTTTGATGCGCTGCGGCCGTGACACTATACTTAGCGCAAAAGTTCAACACATCATGTCATGCCAGAAGGTACTGGTTTCACCAAGACCGAGGTAAACCTGTACAAAAGCCGTTTATACATTTTTCGTATGAAGAAGTGGTATTCCAGGTTTTGGCGTACTACGTAGCAGAAGTGAGACATCTCGTGCACTGTCACTCTGAACAAAACCAAAATGTGCTTTGACTGCGTGATGCATTCGTTCAAGTTGAAACTAGCAGACTGCGAAAAAATACCTGATTACGTGAGCAGACCATACTTCCAGTAACACCGATGGATCAATAGAGCTGTACTGCTGATCAATTCAACCTGAGGCTAGTTCAAACCTGTCTGCCTCATTCAACTCATTTGTACTAGCTACATAAAATGTGTAGGCATATTCCACACTGCTGATTTGGTGAATATAACTCGCTTCCGTGTGCTGTTCCGTTTTATCTTACCAAAAGAGAAAAGAAGATTATTACGGTTTGGGGAAAGGGACTCGTGAAAAATAAATGGGAAGATGAACCAATAAATACATGACAGCAAAACTCGGACCATCACACCTAAGACAGCTTTTATGTCCATAGGCTTCATTTCCCCAAACAATGCGTATAAATGACATATGCCAGTTTAGTTGGACATTTGGTATTCTACTTCATTCCTATGGTTCAGTAACAGCTAAACTGAGGTTCCATGTGATAGGTGAATCATCAACACAACAAAGATTCAGCACTGACCTCAACCCAGTAATTGTTCATGAGTCCTGTCAAAATATCTTCAGATATCGTTAACAGCTTCTTGTGTGTGCACATCACGACACCTGAGACATATTAAATGATTATTCCAATCAAATATAACAGCTCACCTATCCTGGTTTTGCTAGTCTCATACGAAACTCATTTGCTAATGTCAGGAATGCTAGCAGAAACAACGTGAAAAGACACAAGCAGTAACTGTCATAAAATACGTTTTTACCGATTTGCATTATTTGAAAAGTTAATTAAATAATGTGATTAATAGAGAACCGATCTTTGGACTGAATGAGAAAAGATGTTTTTATGGATTTGCTGTTCAAGAATGATCGCCTATTAAGATCGAGGCAACGAGAAAGAATAAACCAATCTGATCTTGCCAAAGTGCCTATTGTTGGCTAGCTCTGTAAAATTGCTATAATTAAGCAAGCTGTATCACCTTCCATGTACAACTGTACATTCTACTATGGCATACAAGTAAACATGTTTGACTATAAAATGACGTATATATTCCGTAGTTGTCATTAAAACCGATAAAGCAGACATATTTTAATTGCGAAAGGCAGGAATAAACCCTCATTACTGCGAAATTAATGAACTGTCATTGCAACTTTGTTTTGAACAATGTAATTTTGTCGAAGGCTCACAAGCTGTTCCGAAGTTCTGCTAAATACTTTGGAAGTTTAGATTCAAAAGAAACAGCCAGCGAATTGTCGTTTTATTAGTTTAAATATTCTAATTTCAAACTGACCATCATTCGCAACTGATCGCAGCTGTCGCATTCTCGTAGACTATCCAGTCGGCCCATTCCGAAAAGAGGCACTAGACTCGAGTTTCGCTCTCATTAGAGCTCGTCAGTAGTGCATATCCTCGTCACTGCAGGGACTGGAACCACGGCCACGCTGTTCACGAGGCAACCGTGTTTACCACTGCGCCAATGACATGACATTAGGTACGACCAAATTATCATATTTGAACACTCAAACACTCTCGCTTGTGAGTAATGATCAGGTTGCCCGATCGTCTCGATAGGAGACACAGTTACTGTCTGTCAACTCTAATCGATGACCCCTCGACTAGGACTTCTCTCCAAGTTGAAATCACAGAAATCATTGACTTGTTCAGCAGTATTTGATTATTGACAAGTAATAGGGAAATTTGATTTTCATATAGATTGAACATCACCCACAATTGATCGCAGCTGTTGCATCCCCATAGCCTTTCCAGTCGGCCCCTTCTGAAAAGAGGCACTAGACTCGAGTTTCGCTCTCATTAGAGCTCGTCAGTAGTGCATATCCTCGCCACTGCCGGGACCTGAACCATGGCCACGCTGTTCATGAGGCAACCGTGTTTACCACTGCGGCATTGACCTCACGTTAGGCACGACCGAATTATCATATGTGAACACTCAACCATATTCGCTTGTGAGTAATGATCAGGTTTCCCGATCGTCTTGAATTGGAGACACAATAACTGTCCTGTTAACTTCAATCGATAACCCCGTGATTAGGACTTGCTAGACAGGTCGAAATCTCCGATCTCATTAAACCTGTTAGGCGATATTTCAAATTACTGGTGAATAGTGGAGGATTTGGTTAAAGCGACAGCTGCGATCAATTGTGGGTGATGTTCAACTTGAAATTAACTAAATCCCCTACTACTCATCAATAAGTTAAATATTCTAGGCTGATTTTAAAGATAGTATTTGTCAATTCTGTCCAAATTTCGAGATCTGTTCTCCAAATTTGACCGCCAGTTGGTGCAAGATGTTTGGTTTCTTCCATACTTTTCTCTCTTTGATAGCGTCAGTAAATTGACATCAGGTGATGGAGCATAATGAACGCAGCGGCCGGGTATAACTAGCTTGAACGTGCTCCCCAAAGGGCTATACTATTTGAGTCGGGTGGACATTGATTCCTTGTGCTAGAACGACTTGTCCCATAATATGCTCAACATCTGAAATGATTTGCCACGGATGCTTATTGAACTACCCGTTATCCGAAGGTCGATGCTGATTTTGAGAATACGGTTGAGTCCGAACATTTTTAGATTACCAGTAATATAGCGACTGAATGATATTACACGACTAATCTAAGCTGTTTGCAGTAACAGTCTCACCCGTCAAAATCAATAGGTTTACAACGGATTGGGCTAGTTGTAAACCCAACTAAGTCAGTTGAGTAAACCGGATTACGAAGGGTCATTTTTGCCACGATTGAGTAATGACGGATCGGTTTAATACAGCAAATCAGGTAGACAGAGTATAACAATGGGTACATTGTTTGCTGAATAACCAGATGGATATGAATAGAGGCACTATATTATCCCAGTTTAGGGAGTTGCAATAGCACTTTCGTTCTTACAAGGTAGCTCACTTGCGCGCCCAACAATACCTACATATCTTTTTTTCACTGAAGACCCAACGAAATTTGCCGGAAACTAACCAACATCATGCTTTACGTCAAACTGGATTCACTTGACAACTGTAAGTGGTTCCTATTTGTTCGGAAGATAATGTATTTTAATATTGTCCATGCAATTATCCCTGTAGGCAGAAGCATACATCATATCTTACTGTTAGGTCGCCAATATGCCGTTTATATCTTATAGCCAAATATGAGTATATACTTCAAACTTTGTTGGGTATTCAATTTTGCTACTGTGCTGTGACAGAAAAAATAAAATATTCCGTGTCGATGTCCTCTTCAAACAACAGACGATGTAGACTCGGTGTTCAAGCTAACTAACATCTCAGAAACTACAGATAAATATCAGCAAAATCATGTTGACATGTAATACCATGGTTGTCACCTTTTTTTGAAATGCGCTTTCTAGGCAAAGGATTATGTGCATTTTATAAGAAGTCAACATGGTTAAACCATTGCCAGCAAGTTCCACTAGGCCTTACATTTGCTTATTGATTTTTGCAGTGTGTTGTTTCATCCAGATAAGCACCGAGTGAAGACATTTAAGAAAAAATGCTGCAACTCAAAATTCAATTACAAAGTGCTCATACTAAACAAGAAAGGGGATAATCTAATTTCAGTAAACCGAGCTTAAAATAATTGAGAATCGGTGTAAAAATCACGGAAACAAACTTTTTTAACGAACAAAATGTTTTTGTCAATTTATTATTTCAAGCCGGTACACCTATGTACATAATTGAGAAGCAGTTGCGGAAGTTACGGATCAAGAATAAAACGGGGACAATTTGATCTGATGAAACACACATCAGACTTCGTTGTGCTTGTGTTCACAAACAAGGTAGGTATTAGAAAATCGCTGAAACCAAATTCACGCCACAACTTAAACCCTTCCGACCCACTCAGATTAATGCTGATCTATTAAAACCTGACTCAATCGTGAGCATAATCACAACAAGTTCGTTTTTGTGTTTCATCCAGCCGTCTTGCCCACGTGTTAACTTCCATTATTGTCTCTTACTGTGATCTATATATGTACCAGCCGGAGATAAGGTTTGATCAAAAAGTGTGTAGCCAAGTCTCATAGTTTTGTGCCACGCACAGTGATAATCAGTGAATGACAGAGGGGTTTTTCTTATCATTACTGTTTAAGCAGAAATTAATTCAAAGTAGCTTTATGAAAAGTGTAAAGTGTCTCAAACTTCTGCTTGATTTTACCAATGCGATGGCTGACCAGGTCAATTGCGCGTTCGATGTCACGGAAACTCATATGAAACTGGGCACTAAGCTGTTTTACACAGACTCGCGGAAGTCTTACGGAAGGCAGCAAAGTACATGTTCCGAAGTATTGCATTAAATCAACTGCGTCCGTATAGCAGCGTATTGTGACATATGTAAATATTACTGCTTGATAAAAATGACCTGCGATCGTTACCGTCGGTTAGTAATTAGGCTATAACATAAAATCAACAGACTCTTCTATAGTTCGAGGCAGTATTACACGTGTAACGGCTGATAAGTCATTCATTCAGACTGAATGGGAAAACATGCGTTAGTTATTACTCCAATCTTTGTAACCATTGGCTTTTTCAACCACTGCGATACATCTATAACTCCAGTGGTTATCATTGAACTTGGCCCGATATAGTCTTATCGAGGTTAGAATAGATGCCGATGAAGATCACAATCTAATGCTAAACCAACAAGCAAGGTGCAGACTAGTGAACCAAGATGTTGTATAGGAATTTAGATACCAAGATACGGGTGTGTAGACTCTAACACGAGTGATACAACAATGGAATGAACGTATCCGCAATGTAAAATATTGAGGATCCAGTCCTTGCAGTAGCTGTTACTGGGCCAAATAGAACATGGTTAGCACTTCCGAAAGAAAACATCAGTCACTTAAGGTATGTGGTTTTACTGCAAAAATGTTCACCGTCGCTAATGTCATTTCTATGTTACTAGATATTCCAGCATGGTAATGCCATGCGCAAAGGACAGAGTTGCCTTTCGGGGTTTAAATCCATTTAGATTGTAACCGCCACTTCTCTCAAAGTGAATTCCTAGTGATTTCTTTAATTTCTTGCCCAGCCGTATAGTTTACTCGGGATACGGTTCCCGGTCATGCAAAGTGGTTTTCTCGTGAAACTCCGCCAAAACGAACAACGTCACTTATTCAGTAGGTTTACTTCGGAGAACAAGGCCATTCAGTAAATACGGATGTGTATAGGTTCAATCATTAGGAAGATGTGAAACATTAGCCTGTCCATATCAGTTCCCAGAAAGCCAGCTGATGCTAGCTACTTCTGTTTATTTGGACTGACCTTCATTGTTAACTGTGCAACCATATCACTGGAAACCACCCTAGCGAATTGTTGTTCATCACTGTGATCACTTTAAACTGAGCCTGCTAAAACTCGCCAGAAATTTGCGAAATACTAAACTGATTGTGAGTTGTTCACTAGCGGGCACGTCGTTCAAATGCACACTACGATTTATATTTATGTGAAAAATAAGAATCATGTACCTCACTTAGTTATACCCGTAACAGACTAAATTTATATAAGTTAACGTAGTTAGAAACTGCGGATAGATAATTGGATGAAGACGTTATCTTCAAATAGCGGAACAAAATGCACTTCGACATTCTCAATAAAATCTCTTGTGTCACAAATATAAGCTCGTAGTTATCCAAGGTTGTTTTCATCTAATTCGTCGTCCTTAGACTCGCTAACATTGAGCTAACTGTCGTGTATCATTTACGTGTTGTCCACATAACCAATGCAAGTGATTGACACATGTGGAGAGCCAGTTTTGTATTGTTACATATGCCCATAGGAGTATGTTTCGTAGAACTTAAGTGGGATAACACTTCTTTCCTCAATATTATGCAACGTAGCTAATTTACTCACACCATATAAGTCGACTGGCCACACATTGCTTACTGCTGCTAGGATACATAGTACAAAGAGGCAAAACGATCGAGAGGGAAGTCAATTTAGCTCAAGCTCAGAAAATGGAAGCGTATTGCTTCTATATTGTATCGGAAGACAACAGGATGACAGTTCTTCAAAAGCAGTCATGCTTTAAACTTAAAAAACGTCATTCCAGATTGGCTAAAGCCTCAAGGGAAATTTGCAGCTGTGTGCTTACAACAGTACAAAACAATTGTTGACGGCGAGGACAACCGTTGTACGAAATGTATCAAAAGAAACTTAGGTTTTACTAGGTCTTAGCAAGCCATAGCTTATCTGCATTGACGTTTCGCTATAAATAAAAGGAAAAAGCAAGTTGATTTGTTAACTATGTCTCATATTTTCAGGTTGCTAAAACAATATGCTTTGAACTGCATGAATTTTGAAATTTTGCCACTATGCAAACAAAGTATTCCTTCAATTGAGCAATTTAGACGGGTCCGATAAATAAATCAGTTTTAGCTTACTAATGGTACGGAGTATATGCAAGATGGCAACAAGCCTATGCATAGCAAACCTGAGCACATGCTAGTTATAAGTAATATCATAGATCAGATCAGTGAGTCAGAAATC
The DNA here is from genome assembly GCA_014338405.1 of Paragonimus skrjabini miyazakii. Taxonomy (NCBI): domain Eukaryota; kingdom Metazoa; phylum Platyhelminthes; class Trematoda; order Plagiorchiida; family Troglotrematidae; genus Paragonimus; species Paragonimus skrjabini miyazakii. The sequence goes on from JTDE01000338.1 coordinate 133,410, forward strand.
AAAACTGCACGGTTTATGTAATCACCAAGCCTATGAAGGTGATGTCTGCTGTTTGATCGGCTAGACGCGCACATACCTACATGTTCATCATCATTATAAACTGCAAACCTCATGTTTCAGGCGACTGCATAAAATATCTTCATGAACAACATCGTAGATAAAGTTAGCTAGGTAGGTTTTCCTTACGAATGCACCGGAACCATGAAGTTTGAATGACCTCTCTTATAACTGTAGGATTGTCGACTTTCGAATTAAGTGACTGATGAGACTGATGAAAATTGCTTAGACGTCTCACAAACCAAGCCAACTTCATCGGGGTGACAGCGCTATAAAACCTTATTTTAGATGTTCAAATAAATGTAATATAATTTGAAAAAGGTGGGCGGAGCTTTACTCTTATTTATCCAAGGACAACTTTATAACATTAATACCACTGTATGCAAAAATCGAACGTAGGAACGAGTTTTGTGTGCAGTCTGCGAGTTAGTAATATTACTGTTTTAGGTTCGCGATGATTACTGTTGATAACTCAAACGCACCGTTCTACGTAGCTCATGCAATTTGTACGAAATGATGACGCTTCGTCCATAACCTACTCTTGTGCAGTGTTTTAGGTGGCCATTCTTGAATACGTAACGCATCGAGTTGAGAGACGGGAAGTATGCTCTTTCAAAGTAACGAATGAGAATGTGCAGCATTAACTGTGTTGCCTGAAAACTAGAGCAGTCACTACGACTAAAAATATGTCCATGCACCATGAAGAATGTTTGATAGTTTACAATTTGGTTTGGGAAATATATACAAAATAGATAACTGGTGTGGAACGAATATAAATATGCAATTTTTGAATGGTATTACCATGGTTGCTAGAAAAAATTCACGCGAGTGCCAACGACTTTCGTGCGTCCACTGGGCTCACGAGTAGATTATAAATGGTGAAGTTCGCTAATACCACAAAGTTTTCTTGAAATAAATTCAATCAACAATGGACCGAGGGCGAACGAAACTGTTTGGGAAATAACACAATTTAATCCAAGGCGGAGCCTTTTCAACTGAACCAACGAAATGCGAGTAGGTTCCACAAACTATATGGGAACATTCCCATCATAAACGATGCTCACTGAGCGGATGGTCAAAGGGATGTAGTTTCTGCTAGTTAAGCTTAGAGCTGTCGGTTCAATACAAACTTCCTCCATCTGATGGAACCAAGCCCAGGCGAAACTTATGATGGAGTACCGGTTTGAAGGTGAGCATCATAAAAATAAGTAATTATAAGTGATTACAAAAGACACCAGTCACCATGCACGAAACCAAACAAGACGTTTATAATGCAGCCAAGCGTTGAATGATAGCTGCAGTGGTGATAGAAAAGGGGTGCCCATATCTATTTGTAATAAGGTATTTAATCAAGACACGTACTTGCGCGTCCACATCCGGAGTAAGCGTCAACATCAATCAAATATAAATTAAATAAATAAATAACTAAATACTTCTGAGTTCACGAACAGATAGTACGTTTTAGAAGCTAGACTTCTATCTATTACCATAACTTGTTTTGATAGCTGCCATCCTGGCCAAACACAGCAGGTATTTGGGAGAAACGATCCGAATATTTTGGTGTGATGTTTCATTTTCCACATAATAGCTCAAAAGCTCACATACAATAGAGGGAGTTGTTACATTAATTGGGACAAAATGGTTACAGACGAAACGTGAAATGTCGGAGGTTGTTTGAGAAATCTGAACCTTTGAAGTCCGTAATAATATATACTTTACTTGAATGGTTTGCTCTCCTTTGATCTTTTCTTATACGCTATTATATTCAGGATTTGTTGACTAGTACACACGTACACAACCTTTGTGCCATGGAAAAACTTGACGTATACCACCACATGCAATTTTGGTTTATCATTTGAAGCAGGTGGTTAACCTCACCAGACAAGAATGACACATTCGTCTTGGTTCGTATGCACAATACACACTTGAGTGAATGTTAAGCAAAACGGAGGATGGCACAATCTCTTATATGGGTTTTATACAACTACCTTGGTTCATTGATATAACTACATAACGTACTGGGAATTTTTCACAAATCAGTCCGTTGACCCAGAACTGTGCATTATGTTAGATTACAATAAAAACAAACAGATTTGCTAGTTGGCAAATTTTGTCGTCTAACTTTAGGCATGCGAATTTTCTTCCGTTCACTGTTAACTTCAGAATAGGGACCCCACAGACAAGAAATTGCATACGGTGCACTCCGTGTTATATCTGCACTAGTTGTTACTTCATTAGTGCTGATTTTTCAACTTGCAGTTTTCTTCCCTACACACTGCAACCAATGTTCAATCGTAATATGGATGAGTGATGGTTATGCATCTACTGTAGACTGATACCAATCAGGATATCTTGTTCAACACTTTCATCTTCTTGCCGATTATATTTGTGATCCTCCGCATCTGTGAGAACTATCATCTAGTGGAACCGTTACCAAAGAGCAAATGACAGAATCTGAACTCAGCTTCATATATCAGGGTAAATCCTACTCCCAGATAGTGACATATGTGCGAGTGTAGGTAAATAATTTGGACAGAATCAATTATCATTATAATTATTATTAATTATTATTAATTATAATAATATAGTCACTGTGGTGAATTGATTTAGCTAAATTGCGACGGATCTTAGATGAAAATCCATCTTACAACGTTCAGACTGAGGCTAGTCTTGGTAATCGTCAACGCGACGGCAAATAAGTAGCGTGTTACCCCTAAATTAAACTTGTGGTCACTTTACACACTTTTGCTTAGCAGTGGTTACCCTTTTCCAAAAAAGGTGTTTACGGGAACGACAAAAGTGATGTTTTCTGTCAATCAGAACTTAACGAACGGATTGCTTTACTAAACAGCGCGTTGATTGCTGTCAATATGCATGAATGCTATGTTGTCTACGATCAACGACAACTTTGTCGGGTACTTGGACAACGTATAGGTTCTCAGTTAAAAGCCCAACTGATAGCGTAATCGTTTTGTTTATTGTAATACTTAACATATTATTTTAAATAAAACGTTGGATCTGGTCAGGTTTAAATTGTTTGAGTACATTAATTATTCACTATCGGAACCTCATTCAGATTACTGTATGGTCCACTTTTCCATCCGCACATAAGTTTTAAGAGAGCAAATAAAAAACAGGCGATAGCTCACCAGATCGTAGAACTATTTATGAATGGACCAACAGATTATTTTCATTCCAAATGATGTCTATTTAATTGACTTGAAGAATATCAATGCACGTGCGTCTCAGAATTTACCCAGTAATATAACATGAGCTAGCGTGATAAAAACATAACCGCACGCTAACGTTTCCAGTAATTTTCTATTCCATCTACTGGAACGTAAGCTAGTTTATCATAGTGCAACAGTATTTTGAGCTAGGCATATGGTCAACATTAAGGGTTGTATAAACGCTTTTAACATTCAAGTGCGTGTTTTATGCTGTATGCTTGGAAATTTATGCTTAAACTATCTATTTTTTTCAGGTCGTTATATTCACACCTGGAGTTACACACGATGCTTTCAGTGGCTTGCTAGAGGGAAACAGCAATTGGTTTTTACTACTGCCCTCGTAATTCAAACTTTATCCCCATGCCCACTTTTTGTAGGCGATTAAAAAGACCTTGAGTGATACACTGCTAATAACTACAGAAATCACGTTGTATCTTGGTTACTGGTGTACTACAGAACATACGTCAAGTGATAGAGGTGGGATCAGGAGTTTGTTCAGCTAAGCCGGGATTCAACTCTTGAAAGTATAATATCCTGATCTAGCAAACACCAAAACTCATAAATTCAAGCTCATTGTCGCATTTCAAAATGAAGAAGCCAAAAATTAAAACTCGTGAATAAGTGTGAGTGCTGCTCAAGTCACACCAACCAAATTTGTGTATTTACCAGGAACCTACTATTGTTGCATCATATCACTAAGTTCATGCATTATTGCAAATGTACCATATTGTGCCACTGGAAAAAATGATGTAGATGTCCGGTTTTGCTCAAGTATTTTTCAATAAAATATGGAAAATGGGCTGACGTCTTTAGTGCTGAAATAGGTTTCCTGGTAACATAAAACTCTCTACAAAGGCGAACACGGTGAAATTACACAGTGTAGTATATGTCCAACGTTATTTCATAAGGTTACTGATATAAGCCTTTTCAATAGCAACCAGGACAAAACCTTTTATACTGGTCTGCGTCTGTCAACGTAAGGATATGCTTGAATCCTAAAGTTCGTGTACGAAGGTTACAGAATGTCCACTGACAAACGAATACTGATATTATACTGCTGTGTTTACGAATGTCTAAACACCAGCAGAGTGACATAAGCTTTTGGTATCAAGCATGAAAAGGGACTCTGTTGTTAAACACAACACCCATAGAGTTTTTTTAAAATATATGGAACCGGCTATCATGTACTAAGTGATTTTTTATCTCACCGATAAATGCGCTCCATATTCCTAGTGAATACACGGGTGTGAATATACAAGTTGGCATTCACACTAATTGAGGAGCCAGATTTCAAGAAATGTTTGGATGAAAGCAATGAATTTGATTGTGCAATCACTACACGACTCGCTCGAAATGTATTTGGTTGATATTGATTCATATTGGATTCAGCATGCAGGAGAATCACTTTTCGATTCATAAGTACGCTAGTAGCTTACACCTTTGAAATGATTATGCGGTGGACTTCGCTTTATCAGCATATCTGGATATGTTTCGCTTTTTAAAGTAACTTCGGACTATTGTGGGTGAAAGTGTGTTGCCAGTGTACACGTGTTCATCTGATAGTCAGAAAGAAAAGCCAAGTTTTTGTTCGGGTTAACAGTTGGTTGATGGGACGTAAACGTCCACGATGAAGTTGGTGAGATTAAGAAATTCACCAGACGACAGTAGTAATTCAGCATATAAAAAGTTGGTGAGAAACATAAGGTCTGTTTTTCTGTCAAAAATGATCAAAATGCTTAACAACAATTTCCCATGTTCACATTCAACCAAAACAGAATGTATTGGAAATAACCGTGGTTGTCCTGTGTGTCGCTACAAGGATACACATCAACTAACAAGCTGAGCGTATTAACTGAGTAGAAACAACCACATATTTTACGATAGGGTTAAATAGATCAATGTCAACCAAGACCTTAACGGAATTATGAGGCCTCTTCATTTTGGTCCGCAAGTTTGCTTCAATGTATGCGTACCTTCTATTTCCAGAACCTTGTAACTGTTCACCGGATTAACAGAGGTTTGCCTTCTGTGAGTGGTATTAAACGATCGGAGAATGCTGATATCCTGACAACCTTTAAAGTGAAAATAATTTAAGTTCTTTTGTTATTTGCCAAAGAGGAGACATGTTGATATTTTGTTTACAGAGTCTAAATGACACTGCTTCACTTGTATGAACTCGTCGTTCCACTGGGTTTAAACGCATCTGTGGACTTCATCTGTAAACGGCGCACGAGCGACGCAAGTTTATGAATGACACAGAAGTTGCAAAACCTTGCGCCTTATTCACTCCTCGGTTAGTTTGTGGAAACTAATCGAAGATATCAGAAATGTCTCTTAATTTTTTATTCATAAATCTGATAAGTCAAGAGATATACATGGCTGAGGTCACCAGTCATGCTTATTATTTATCGGCCGAAATATATTAATTAGAAATTCTCTCATAATTTAGCAAGATAATGATCCAGAAAATAAATATTAGAGTTCATTGAATATAAACTGATTCAGATAAATAAGTATTCATTGTTGTGAAGCTTATCGATTTCGGTTGAAACAGTTTGGTCTTTTGATGGGGATTGTTGGCGCTAAAAAATAATTTGTTAAATTGTTCCAGTCAGGTAAACAATGAAATGCTTATAAAACAATTCCAAGTAAACGTATTTTGAGTTGTCGGGCGCTTAGTCTTATACTGCCACCTGACTGCCACATTTGACGGTCGATTTTTACGTTTCTATATAACAGTGGTGTATAGTAAATACAACTACCAGTTATAAATGTGTACTAATATACAGTATTCACACTGTTCACGCACAGTATCCAGAGTTGGAAGAGATTCCAATATTTTAATCAGAAAGTGACACAAACAATTATGGGAACAAGGCCATGTTTAACAGTTTGTTGGTGCACAACCGGAACATTATGAATGTAACATTTTTAATGAAGATTTATCAACTGTTAATTTCAGCTTTCACATGGGTCGTTATCAAGTAGTTCCATTTAGCAACTGACCGTCAACTCAGTCAGCAATAACTGAGTCCGTGTAGTGAAGCCAAGCTGTTTGTACATACGATGCAACGTTTATGTCTAGCTCGTAAAGGCTAGAAATTTTAAGCCTGCGTAATTTTATTCCGAAAAGTATTTTAACTTTCCATCTGTACAATCCAAAAGAGATGCTGCTTACTCGGGCAGGTTTTTGTTCATTATTGAGGTGAATATCTTCATGATATCACATTATAGTTTCCTCCGAAGTGAACAATTGTTATGTCTTCCAAATGTGAGCTTCAAATCGAGTATTTTCTTCGAAAGTATATAGCTGTTAATTGTATGAAGTATTCACGGTAATACCACGTTCTAATTCAAGTTCTCTTCCATAAAAACTGTATAAGTGATACCAATATCCCACTGGCGCTTGTGTTTATCAACTTTTCAATATAATGTTTCTACATAGGGCTGTTTTTTCTGTGTGATCCCATCTGCGGCATATAATCACGAACAGTGTTTAGCCACGATCACGTAGGATTGTTCTAACTGGTTTTATTTGCCCATGCTTGTTTCTACATTCAACGACTTAAAGAAGAAGTTATACCAACAACACCCTCGTGCTGTTTTCGCAGTTCAACCAACTTGCGTCAACACATTCTGTATTTTGTTATCGTGGGTGGAATAAGGAGCTTGTATATAACACGGAAGAGTACAGTTTCAAAGTGTGAATCTCTCAGGCTACAGAAACAGAATTATTAGCAACGTATGAGTTACGCTGTTACTTGCACCTTTAACATGCTTGAAGTTCACATTCTTTTAGCTAACAGAAGTTGTGCAGATAAATGCAAGTCACATTTTGTCCCGTTCATCTTTGCATGAGGAACTATACTTCGACTTAGGCAGGGTGTCATTGTGTATCCAACTTCAAGAAGGTACTTATTCTTTCATCGAATTATTCGTTCATTCTGCATGCGAGGTCAGAATATATCATCGTGATAACTATGTGGACTTAGCCCCAATTAAATAAAATTGATTTGTACAAATATTGTTGACAACCCAGACGCAGGACAGAAAAAATAAGCCAGTGATTTTGCAGGTCTACATTTCCCCTTATTGATGAACGGATTTGATGAAACGCTATCAAATTTCCTGAGCACATATATGTTTACCAATCTTTTGTGTACACAAGATAAATATAATCTTTTTTATTACAACAAACGCAGATTTTCCCCCTCAAGCGCTTTTTACGTTGTAGAAGTACTGTCTTTTTGTATAACTGAAACTCACTTTAATCATCAATAAACCAACTCGTCAAACACTTTTCGCATCATATGTCGATAATTAAACGGCACTTTTGAAATGATCGACTACTTTTCTATCACAAATTGTAATAAGTAGTTCAGAAAACTTAAGTTGTTTGGTTAATTTCTGAGTAACTACCTACGTCTTCACTATTACATGCAGAAAGTTGATCAGCCCTCGGTACATCTCGCGGATCATCTGCCATTCATCAAATCACGGTTCCACTTTGTAGTTCTAAATGAACTGACAGCCCAGTTCTTGAAAAGGTATTTTCACTAGTTACAATTAGTATAATGTGAAGTAATTTGTCATATAACCACGTTTCTAGACGGGTCAAAGATCGGGGATTCCTACGTTGAAACAGCCGCACACCAATAAAGCTCAATCCGGCGCACCTTCTAAAATTTGGTACTGTTTTTTATTGAAGACGATGTTATACAGGACTTAGTCCACTGTCTTCTTCTTGGTTCACTTGTGTGAACACATATTTCTACTACTGCAATTACCTACGTTGGAATGTTCAGGAGGAAGGAGGCAGACTCTCGAGTCAGCCGGAATCTATGATATCTACAGTTATTGGCAATGACATTTTGCATCCTGTATCGAAAGTCAGATAATTTAAAACTTCACTGTGTTGAAGTAGGTAGTTGTTTACTTTTGTTAATATACGATAATTGGTTGTGTTACTTTCATCACGATAGTGATATTGACTGTGAATACTGCTACTTTGTCTTTCCAAGCTGTTTCTTTTGCGTGTCCAAGTTGATTGCATGAAACCCACAGGAACACAAACCGTTCGTCATCAAGTTTTGTTTTCCTTTCAGTTGCACTAAAATGCAACACTGTTTTCATAGACATAAGGGCCGAATACCTACAACTTTATACCTAACACATTCCTGATATAATTGCTTCAAAACATATGATACATGCATTGTGATAATGTAATCCTTGATTTTCGATAGGTGGTGAGTCAGAGCAACCAATAAACCTGGACCATTGTGTGCTCACCATGGTCGAAATCAGAAGGCCTACAATGTAGTCAAAATTCTGAACCTAATAATTGTTGATTTTCTGGTCTTGATTTCGTAACTAGTCAAACTGACCTAGCCGAGCGGACAGCATGGATTGCATGTGAAAAATGTTCTACGAATACACTAGTAACCATGTATATGGTTGCTTTCTGACCAATCTTCAGTGAAAAGTTTCAATAGATGCGCCATTTTGAGACCCACTTCAAGGGTCAACCAGTAACACGTTTAGGTATTTTTACATAAGACTAAACTACTGAACCATATACTTCATTTTCAGACTGAATTAGCGCTACCAAAGTATTGTGGAAAACCTGCTTATTTTGATGACCGAACGAGAAAGACTACCTGCATAAGTCGGTTTAGTAGACGTTTCTAATTAAAGTCAAAACAAAATCTACACTTCTTTTTTCGCTCTTCAAACTGTTTCACCTTATTCTTGAGACACTACATGACTTTGTTTATAAGTTGTTAAAGGTGCAAGTGTTCCGAAGGTTATATACAAATGTTCGATCATTCCTTGTCCTGAGTCTATCAATCAAACAGTTTGAGCCGATTTGAAGAATGTGTACATAGAGTAAGCAGTTTGTATATGCCAGATGGTATCGCGTCGTTGTTTGAGCGGGCAATCCTAATCGTTAGTTGGCAGTCTAAATTTACTTTTGCAAAATGCTTGTCGAACAAAGAACTAAACGTTCCTTTTAGATTTTCTGAAAAAGGGCACTGCCAAAAAATTGATTTTAGAACTTCTGGTCATAAATTCTACTCTAGTCCTGTTGAGAGGTAGTTTCTTGAGCGTGATACACCGCATACGTTTTGTTTATTACTGTGAAGCATTTGAAGATTTCATTTACTCATATCTATTAGCAGCCGAAAGTTGAACGCAGTTAGAGGGAGGAGTGAGCTTGAAACGTGACTTCCAACTTCAGAATTATTAACTATTTGCGCTTTGTCATTTTAGCCACTTGAGTTAATTCAATTCGACTGTTTTTGGCATCTTGTGAATATCAATTCCGCAACTACCCCACAACCCCATCGTAAAAAGCACCTATCGTGTGAATGCTTTTCCACACATTCACAGTTACCACTAAGCGGAAGCAGATAAATGCATAGTTTTATGTCAGCAGTGAACAGCGAACAGTGATCAAATCGTACGGAACTTGAGAGTCATAGGACGGGTGCAACGGATAAAGAGAAAAAAGTTAATCCTTTCCTAAAAAAGGAAAAGATGAGTTTAAAGTTGAAGATCACCCATAATTAATCGCAGCTGTTACATTCCCATAGACTTTCCAGTTGACCCATTTCAAAAAGAAGCACTGGACTCGAGTTTTGCTCCCATTAGAGCTCGGCAGCAGTTCATATCCTTGCCACTGTCAGGACTAAAACTCCAGCTATGCTTTCACGATGCAACCGTATTTACCACGTCGCTATTGTCCTCACATTAGGCACAACCGAATTGTCATATGCGAACACTCAGCCACATTCGCTTGTGAGTAATGATCAGTTTGCCCGATAGCCTCGAAAGAAGAGACAGTTAGTGTCTGTTAACTCCAACCGGCAATCGCGCGATTAGAACTTCGTAAAGAAGTATAAATCTTCGAAATCTAATGAGAACGAAACTCGAGTCTAGTACTTCTTTTCGAAAGAGGCTGTCTGGAAAGTCTATAGAAATGCGACAGCTGCGATCAATTGTGGTTGATGTTCAACTTGAAATTAACAAAATCCTCGATTACTCTTCAGTAAAGATGAGTTTACTGAGAATTTCCTCGTTTCAGCTTAACTATAGACTTGGTAATAATAACCGGTCTGAGGATGTATAGCACCCGTAAGAATTGTTCTTGCACACAATTTTGACTGTAGTATGAGAATTCTTATAACCTTGGCTTTTCACGTTAGCGGAAGACACGTCTTGAGTTCGTCGGTTGGACAGTAGACCATAATTATCATTAGGAATATACCAAATTGGTGGCACACATCGATTTTCTGGTCCAAAAAATGGGTGTTGGTGCATCTGAGGAGGCCATTACTAAGTACTTTTTGCTTAAAACACGAAACCGCTATTGATGAAATTTAAAAAGTAAAGCTGCGTTTTGTTTGGCGCGCTGAACCCTCTCCTCGTGGTGTCGACTGAGCGGTCTCGATGCAAACCTTGACTGGCTAAGAGTCCACCAACTCCAGATAGGGCCAACCACTCTATCTGGTTTTAATCGTACTGGTTACAATCGATCAAGACAATGAAATTACCACCAGCACCTCCGTGCAGGCAACTGCCAGTACACAGGATAGGCGAGCGGAGAACACCTGTTCAAAATGTGGCCAGATTTGCAAATCGAATGCTGGCTTGTCGACGCATACTCGTATGCAATGAACATCCAAGTACGCGTTCAGGGTGTAGTGGTGACGAACAAAGAGGAAGCCCATATGGCATGGATGGATAAACTCTACCATTCGCTTGATGCCCGTGGTCTTCAGGAGATGTCACGCTCTTCACTCTCGAATCGTTGGTTGTTTAACCCAGATCGCATCTTCCCCAGAATCTTTATTTGTGCTATCCAGCTCAGATGTAGTCTGTTGTGGGCTAAGGTCCGGAATTCACGAGGTGGCCGAAGTGACCACTCAGTTCTCTGCCGTGGCAACTGCGGTCAACCGGAAGGCCTTGCTCATATTCTACAGTCATGCTGGATCACCCATGACGTGCGTTGTGCCCGACACAACTGTGTGGTTAAAGGCCTGGCGAAGTGACTGCGTAAATTGGGTTATACAGTCTTCGAGGAGTTGCAAGTACCAACGACGAGCTAGTTTATCAAACCCGATGTGATCATGGTTCGTGACGGCGCTGTTGTTGTGCTTGACGTCAGTGTAGTGGATGATTACCGGAACCGATTAGCCTTGACAGACAAGATCGCGAAGTACGAAACTGTTTGACATAATGCTGTCATTCAGTCGGTCCTCCATACTTTGGGCTGTGATGTGAACTTTGTTTCTCATTCACCTGTGATCATCTCTTTTCGTGGTATTATATTTCCTGCATCGAGTAACGCTATTCTTCGACTGGGGCTGCCCTTCTACGCAGTCACGGATTTATGTCTAATGACTGTTCTAGGTTCCCTAAACCCTACGACGCATTTATGCGAGGAACCTGGCGTTAACTGTTGCCACCTCTCTTACAGTTGTCTCACTATCAAGGACATTTTTCTGTCCCGATGCATGTGCCTTGACTGTGGTAACACTTTTGTGCCCTGAAGAGCCTTTTGATTTTGTGAGACTGATCGTTCGCCTATTTTCTTTTCATTATTTTTCATGTATTTTATTTTACATCCTAAAACTGTTTAGTATCTACGCCATATATAACTTTTCATTTGATGACTGGCCCGTTAACGCCTGCTAATCTTGTGAGGGGAATTGTCAATTGTTGAATGTAGCAAACTATGCAACGTCTCACATTTGACAGATAGCTTGTTTTCACATTCAACTATTTTTTACATATCTGTTGCTTAATTTTGGTGTCACCGTTTGTTCTTTCTTTGAACGAAGATATGTATATTTCTCCTCAAAATAAACGATATGGTGAACGTTCTGTGAGATACCGGCTAACTTTCTGGCAAACACTTCGGTCACGTTATCATTTTTAACAGCAAACGCATAAGAAATCCCCCTCCGATTTCTCTATTGCGTGCTTATGTCACATAAATTTAAATTCATTGGTTTATTATAAAATGGTTGAACGTTCAAAAAAATAATGAACGGATAATTAGACGTACTGCATTATTGAGTCAAATTCCTTTAAATTTAAAATGCGTAGACAATATTTTGATTTTTGTCCGACATAATTAGACGGCAGAAAATCACTTTGGTTTTCTGATTTTCTCGCACCCGCACGACTCGTTGGTTTGTACATTTAAGAAAAATATGCCAAGTAATTTCCCGGATCTAAACATTAACAAACAAGTAGAAAACACGGTTTACTAAACGGTGCACCAAAAACATACCACACTTGTCTTTATCTTATCTGCAGTAGATTCCGTATTGCACAAACGGTAACGTCTTTTTTACGCTGTGTATGTAACAGAGCATAAAACATTTGGATACATAACTGAAGTTTGGTGTTGACCTTTTCACCTTTGAAAGGCAGACTGCAACTAGTAAAGATGTCTCGTGATCTTAAAAAGTATCAACCGGGACTCTTTGAGTTTGTGAAGGTATATCTGGTGTTTGCCAAGTTTACACATATGCTTTCACTGAAACTCACCCGGCATTTAGCCAGTAGTTAATAATCCCTAATGAATTTGACATCAGAACGATACCCTGATAAGAACGTGTAACAATTAATTTGTTTCACATAAACTATTGGAAGAGATCGTTATCTAACTTCACGCATTTAAGTGTTCGTTGTGGTTATGTTTAGAAAGCGTTGCTAACAAAACTGGATCGTGTCCCTGCATAACACCATGTTTTGAATGCTTCATTGAGTTATCGAGACACTATACAAAGTAAATTATTGGGATTGCGTACGCTTTTTTTCAGTTTATACAAGGCTAGACGACAGAAACATTCCAGCGCTTAACTGACAAGGTTATAATTGGACGGGATTGAGCATATGACCAACTACAAAGCAATGATGATTTTATCGGGTTATGTTCCAAACTGCCAGTATACGGATCGACCGAACACGTAATGAAGGTCCACGAATCTCACAAAGTTTAACAAGTGCCACACTGGTATATAACTAGCCAAATTTGCTTCTGTTCTGTTGTCGCCGAATGTTTTCCAAACCAAACTAACCACTCAGTTTTGCTCTAGAAACTCAGCACCATAAATGTAAGTTTGGCGCTATCTACGAAGTGACAGCCTCCTAATGGACCTTTTCCAACTCTTTGTTACAAACAGCACTCCAGGATTCATCTGACCTACAGATGGAATAAACTATTCAAACGCAGCCACAACATAAACATTATCACAAACCCAACCACTTCAGAACATTCGGACAGTTCTACTTAGGACCGTTGGATTTTATTTTCTGCATACGTGCTCCTAAATGCGTCCCCATTTTGAAGTCGATGAGACCATTTTAGAAACGGGCAGTGTTGTCCACCAACATTGGGGTTATTGACTCAAGCTTTTAATATCTATCCCGTGTACGTACACAATAAAACAAACAAAGTACAGTAATTGATTGCATTAATTACTTATCATGTGCTCTGGCGTTGGATCGAACCCTCACTTGTTAACAAATCGTAATTTCCCCACACAGAGATCTTAATCTGTTACTGCTTACATTTTTCCTCCATCATAACGTACATTAAAGGCGAAGTGATAGGTACACTTTCTCAATGCATACTTACTTAGACTCGTGAACTCACTTTGCAGAAATAGTTGCTTCTCAACAAGGTATCAACTATACACTGAAATGACCACCAGTCTTTACTGAACAGCACTAAGATAACATGCAAATAGAACTACCGACAACTTTTTCATAAAATGAAATCTTTTAACGAAACAACATTTAAATACTTTCATTCGCAGACCCGTTACATTGATAACAGGATCATTTTTACCAAGTGTATAGGCCAATCCACGAGAAAGGATTATTTCTTTAAACTCCATAATACATAATCTTTCAAAGCACTGAGCCTTTAAAGCATTATAATTCGTCCAGATATGTATTTGTTTCCAGGCATATTTCTACAGGGTGGACAATTATACGACAATTCGTTTAACATTCCCAAGCGCCCACCTATTTACTCGTGCTTCTCATTTTTTATCTCGTTGGTGATGTAAATAGAAATCGTGGACCACTTAATGTAAATTATGGCGATCCTTACACGCACTATAAATCAGGTTGTTTCGGAGAATTATCAAGTACCCTAGATCACTTTCATGTATGCAAAACGATTTGTCATTTCAGTTCCAGTGGTTCGATGGAAGAATTTCCTTGGTAAAAACTTATATCACTCCGTGCTCGGAAAGAAGCTATACGTAATAGTGGTATAGCGACTTTCATCTTACTGGGTATTTCACGAGTATTACAGAACTGTGGGTTATCACTGTATTGGAAGAGGCTAATGGAAACATTCTTGTCAGTAAACTTTTAAAGTAGCTTCAGCTAATCTACCCATGGATTCTATTACAATATTCTGAAAGCACCTGTCTGTTATTTGCCTTATGCCAGCGTACAAGCTTTTGTGTGCAGAATGAAAACTATCGGAATTTATTGCTGGATTTTCAGTTTCCCCGTTAATGTTATACTCCAGAGCCATGCTGCTTGAGTCTTCTCCTCACAAGCAAACACTCGTGAAGGTGAGAAACACTGCTTAGTCTACCAGAAGGGCAGTGCCTAACAAAATGACAATTCTGATTTCTGACCACATGTACTTGACTATGAAATATCTCACTCCTTCAACAATCGTTTCTTATAATTTACCCCGACTGGAACCACTTGCGTTATTATCCCGCCATTGTCCATTAGCACACATATCTATGAGACAGTACACTTTCGGCAAAATTCAAATTACTGTTGATCCAAGTTTCTTAAAAAATCGTTCTTTCTGCATTGTCGTTTATGAACGCACTAGCGGCAGATTGCTCATTGCACGCACTGGGAACATTTTTCACTCATATTGATACTCTGTTATTTGGTAACAACGTTTTTCTTTTTTGAATTGTTGGTTATTTTTATTGTACACTCACTGTGCATCCTTTGCAAAATACAAAATGCTCTCACCGCTGCTTGTCATGTTCTTTTATCGTAAAAGTCGTGCTAATCTGTAACGACATGACACTTGACCGCTTGACCCTAAACTAGTACAACCATCTTGTCATGTGAACACGCCATCCGTTTCAAATTTGACTCTCTCCTTGAAACACCCGACAGTTCGAGGTTTGCATTAACTTGATGGATTCGGTCAAAGTTTTTGTACCATTGACTATTTCGATGTTATTTTTTCTTTTTGATTATGTTTCCACTTGCTCACTTCTGTATATATATATATATGTATATATATATAAAGGCCCAGTAAGCCATGCACACAACTTACACAAACGATAACTAAGACGGCGTCGACAACACAGCAGCACGCCCCGTCACCAATTCAAATTCAACTCGTGCACGCCTGCTGGTTCCGGTCGCACATTACTGTATATTGTGTTTTACTCTTTGCTCACTTATATGAGGGTGCGTTAAATAAAGTCGATTATGAATTACTTTCACGAAAGTTCTCTATAACTGTGTTGACACGTTAAACTAAATCAGTTTCCCGTTCAGGTTTCAAAAAGGACAGTCAGAACACGGAATGTGGTAAGTGCAAACATTTCGTACGGATTCAACAATACCAACTTCACAATAACATGAATAAGTTTATGTGTATAACACAATTACGGATGATGGGATGGATCGTCATTAGGTGAGTTAATAATAATCCCTTATTCCAAGACAAGGTCAACTTCACGAACAAATGTTTCTGAACACACAAGGACGGTCTCAATCGGTTGTCTGAGGCCCCTTAGTAAATCTCAAGAATCGTGGACTTGGGATGACGCAGCGAAATTCTAGGTCAATACGAGAACCAAATTTTGGGACACGTCCAGCAACTGCCGTTGTTTGCGTGCTTCATTGACAGTGTTGCTACTTATTTGTACGAACGTCTGCACCTGTAACGTGCATTCGAAATTTATGAGTGCGCACGGGTTGAATTTGAAGTGATGATTCTTACACGATTAACTTGCTTGCTTTTCAGACCGCTACGTCAACGCTCTGCATGAAGATCCTGAGTCGACGGACAGTCTGAAGAGCAAAGAAGATGAGTGGATTTAAACGTGTCTCTCACACCCGTGTACTCATCTTTTTGGTTAATCTAGTGCTGCCGTGTATGGCGTAAAATATCTTTGGACCCATCTGTGTGCTCTTCCGATTGAATGTTACACACCTAATTAGATGAATGTTCATTCATTCTTGGGGAACAAGCACCTATGTTTTCCCCAGGTAACGTTCTTTGCGGTCAACTATATACAGATTTTGAAAAACGAAATGACACCAACAGCATGATCGCCATTGTTTCAAGGCAAAAATGTCTTGTGAGTCCGAGCTGACATGCAAGGTTCGATTGCGTAGAAGGGTTGTGCATTCAAATTTATTAGTCTTTTTGTAAAGTATTAACCATCATTAATCATCACCTTCTCAAATTTATTGGCCTTACCGAACCCACTAGATGAATGTCTATCCAAACATCTCTAACTGCCTGATACAGTGAAATATATTAATGCTATTGTAGACCCGGTAGTAACGAATCAGCATGAAATGTTTGAGTTTGCTATCCTGTAGTTTTTAACCGTTTCGTTTGCATTCCTACCGGATTGGATTTTTCAAAGTTAGATAGTTGGTGCTATTCAAATTAAACGATGAACATGGATCAACTTTAATCTTTCCACTACTAATAACAGCGGCATTACAATGGTATTTTAGTACTGAGAAAACTATTTGGCCAAGTTGCCCGATTGCAGCATCTATCGGTTTCCCGAAAATAGCGCCTTCCCCAAGGAAATTCATGCTTCCACTGATTTGCGTGAATAGCACAGGCAAACATGATAGTTGTAAAGTAGTTACATAAGAAGTCGGATGTAAAACTCGTTACCCGTGTTTGTGCTTAACCCAGCTGATTTCCTCTTAGTTGCAAGCTGTTGGAAATTACCCAACAGAAAATTACACCCCTACAACTATGTGGACAAACTGTCACATACTGTCAACGTCTCAGATTCCCTGTGAACGATAGACATTCAACATTTTGATTCTTTTATAAAAAGATGATAACAACAGCCACTGAACCAACAATATGCCCACGCCTTTTCAAGGTTTCTAGGGAACTTAACACGACTTCGCACTATGCAATGTGTTCTATCTTGTCCAAATATGCCAACGGCTGAACATTGTGACGTCTACGATGCAAAGATTAGACGGATATTCTGATAACACTACTGTGACATTTTTCATGCATGGACCGTGACAAGTTTGAAATTACCCGGAGTTATTCGAAGACACTTTTGAGTCAACTGAGAATAAGCATTAGAAGATGCAAACGGTGAACGCTTTCAGATTTTAGTTTGTTTTCATGCATACTGAAGCAAAATGATTTTCGTTTTGATGAACTCATTGAATGTATGTATGATTAATGCCACAGAATGCTTTACTGTTGGAACCGCTAGCCACCAACCAATTACTCCTTGTATTGATTCAGTACTCAATATCAAAACCTTGTTTAAATGATGAAAATTCCAAGCATTCAAAATGATGTGCCAGATGAAATTCAGTTTCTTTTAAATCGCAAACTCCACTTAGTAATGTTGTGCATCACATATAGTTAACACTGTTCGATGGGTATATCACAATCCAATAAAAATTGTCACGTTAATTGATCGGTGACGCAACTAACAACTGTTGCGTTTGAAGTGTAGCGATGTGTTTTTGAAACACTGAAGAGTTTGCTTGAATGATCCATAGTAAGCCTTGAAATCTTACATGTGGTCCAGTTAAATTAATAAATCAACAATAAGGAGATGTTCTCCCTAATTTTATGACATGTGAATCGATTGAGTTGAACAGATAGGTGCGCAGCGAGGTTATTAAGTAGCGCGGTTTACGTTCCATCACAAAAATGGTGTGTACATAACTGCCTATAAAAACGCAAGCCTGATTAAATATCTCCTCAGCTTAAATTGTGTGACTGTGTTTGTTGGACAGTCTACAGCATGGGTATTAGTAGGTTATGGGGATACAGTAATACCCAGAGCAATGGCATGCAGCCGTGAAAGAAATGGGTTGGCCTGTAATATAGTGTGGCGGCTGTTATCGTTAAGTTACCAATTGATTACACTCGGCGTTGGTAAATAAATCATCAGTAGTGTTGGTACAGTATACCAGTAATCTTACAGCAATAATTTCAGAATATGTGCAAAGTAAACCCGTTAACTTTACTCCAAGGGATAAAACACTTTTAAAGCAATCGAACAAACTGAAAATATTTCAATTGAAATATAAGTCTCCGGCTAGAAACACCTGATTTACGTTTATTATTTGAAGAGGGTAAACAAGACAGGGATGTTTAATGCAAGGTTGGGTCAAGAATAAGAATCATGGATATGGTAATCGTTCAACACTTTTTTTGAGCCACCACTATGGAATACAGCACATGTCGTTTCAACATATCAAAGTAGTCAGGCTGCTGTGCAAATTGGACCGAAACCACAGAGGTAATGAACCAAGTTTACGTAACCTATTTGTGGTTGAACGTTGAAATATGTTAAGTTTTTATATTTCTTATAACGGATTAGCAAAAATAATAAAAACTCACTTATTTTGAAGAGAAACAAAGGCACGATTTTTGCCGAGTCAATGTTTGTTGTATTCAAAATGTTCACAGATAATAATTGATAAAATGATTACAAATAAAATAGGCAGCGTAAGCTGCTTCAATAAACCGTTATAATCACAAACAAGAATTAAGGGTGGTCTATATTTTTGCCCATCGGGGTACGTACAATTCGGTTGTCAACTTCTCATGCACATCCAAAATATTTATCCCCGAGTGAACAACATTCAGTGTGACAAAATAAACGCGCCACACTATGCCGCTTAATGACAAGAAATGAATCCAGATGGGCTGTGTCACGTGTTTGGCACATGCTTCATGATCAATATAATTGGTCCCAAACACAAATTCAGTTTGATCGTAAACACGCCCAATGCTTCCGTTCATAGAGACTTGATTTCAAAGTTTATGGCCGGAGAGTTCACTGTTGCCCCGACTTTGCGGTTAATCGAGCAAATTTGGAAACCGAACTCAAGTTAAGTAGCTGTAAGCACACGAACTGTAATGCTATGTATATGTTACATTATACTTTTGAGATTAACGTTTGAAACTCATCGGTTAGTTTGGTTTTCCGTATGATAATTTATCTAACCGATATGCACCGTACCAGGTTGCCTTGAAATATTTACCATTTTTCTAAACATTATTACAATAGATGTTATAATATTACGCCAGCATATCCAGAACTACTGCTGGAAACTGCAGCTGCAAAATTAGATCGTTAGAAGAAAAGTCAGATTTCACACTTTAAGTCGGTCACCGTACATAGCGCTTGGAAGTGATTATAAACTTTGCTACGACGTAGTGTTTCCAACCTATATGAACGTTTTGTCAAGGCGAATAATAAATGTAGTTAGGAATGGGTGCACAAAGATAAAACGTAAGTCCTATTCGAATAAACAGTCAGAAGTTCGTGTACATTGGTCTACCGACTTCATTTTAGGCAATCACCCATTAAAAACGACTACACCCTATTTTATAACATGAAACTGACCAGCTAGAAAGCCGCGCATCACAAATTCCAGGAACAAAGTACACACCATAAAGTGTAGAAGTATTCAAGTAAACTGCGTTGTGTGATTTAATATCAGTAGTTAAACCTAAAAAAGGTTTCGATAAGGCCGAAACAAAAATTATTGATCACATTGCATGGACCAGTTAATACATATCATGTATTGACAAACAGTAGCACGGTAGAGCAACCATCTATGTTGTGACTAATCAATAGAATAGGACGTAAGTTGAATGGTGCTCCTTCAAAATGCACTGACTATGTAATTGGTTCAATATATACTCCAGCAGATAGGATCTCAAAAGGATTCATCCGTATTGTTTTTATGAAACCAGTTATGACGAACGGTTTAAGAAAAACACACTACCACTGAACATTCAGGACAAGTTCGCAGCAAGCTAAAAGTTGGTGTTTCTGCAATTGATGTACAGTCAGTAGCATAGCCTAAAAGACTTGGTTTTTTGAAACATTCAGTCAAACATTGTTGAAACACTTCTAGTAGATCATTTCAAAGAAAACTTCTACACATAAATTGGCTGACCTTAAGTTGTCATTCCAAATGTTCTTACCAAACACACAAGACAAGCTCATCAACGTGGCGCTGAAAGACACATGAAGTCACTGATTTGGTGCGTAGTACTCACTATTTCAGCCCATATTCAGAATTAAGCAAACATAATAGCACAATACCTAGTCAATTCTCCAGCTAGCGTCTACTGATAACTCTGCCACTTTTAGTTGCATGCTACAATATAGTTCAACATACGTTGTGATTAGTTTCGAAGGATGGGCCATCCACTGTGTTCCTGAAACACAACCATGCTTAGCAATTCATTGCGATTGTTGATTATTTCAGGGAGACGTTTTCAAAACAGACCATAACGAAATGTAACCTTTCAAAACTCTCGAACATAAAACGTGATGAAATTAATTTAAGTCACTGAAGACCCGTAATTCCTTGATTTCGGCCAAATTCATAGTGTGCATTTTGTGCGTGTATAGTGCACAAATGAATGTATCCAGAAAATAAATGACCATTGTTAATTACTATTTGCTACGTCAAGCATGAGATATTTTTCGAAATATATAGCGACCTTGAAAGCTTGTACAATAGACTACCGAATTTACTATTTGTGCGGAATGGCTTGCTAATTAATACAGATAAATCACACTAACGCCGTTTGTCACATAACAATTTGGAAACGTTATATCTAACTATTTCTTCCAGTATACAGAGAAGGATGAACGAATTACAGAAAGAGGACAATCGATAGTAATCCTTTTGTTCTAATCCCCTAATGTGAAAATGGGTCGCAAAACAAAAGATTTAAACAACAAATGCAAAACAATTAGTATACATGAAACACTTTACTGAGGGTGAAAGAAGATATGTGACGAAATGGTTCCATTCGGATTTAATGTAGTCGAACCAGAAAGTAAAACTGATGAGATTTCTCCGAAATAAAATTTACACGGGCAGTTAAACGTAACAAGCAAACAGTCTTGCCTTGAGCAAGCTACTGCTGCAACCACTTCTACGATAGATACATTGATTACATCAACGACTACTGTACGAACAAAACTGATTATGTTTGGTAAGTGTTGCTACAACGACCAAGTAGGTTTTATCGCTGGCATGCTAACATCGCGTTCAGTTTCACTGTGAAGGTATTGATTGCATGAATATCTTCTAGGCACACAAACTAATCGAGGTTATCCGATTAACAATGCTCCACCATTTGCTAGAACTAACAAAATTTTCAACAATTTAACCAAATCAACTTAGGAACTGTGTGCTATGGTATGATACGCAATCGATAAAGCCGGGTGTTTGAGATTATTACAATGAACAGGTCGTGGACTGACATTTCAGTTGATAACCACTCAGGAACATGCTTTTGCTATACGTTAACACAAGCATCGATCTGCCCTGGCCGTGTGATTGACAATAAAACGGCAATTGAGGTGACACATTACAAGAGACAAGTTGGCTTCTATCAAGGGCCAACCGCCTGTGCTTGGCAGAAAGCGCAACTGACAGCTGAATAGATATGTTGCAAATCCGATATCAGTGTGTGACTCATGTTGTTGGTGGAATGATCAACTTCGGATTAGATTTGCCGGTATATATATGCCATTTCTTTGCACTGCAGCTTGCCAGCTTTGGTGTCACATTTTTAGTGTCGATATATTCACCAAACTTTTTTGGAAAGCCTTTGTTTGTCAACGTCATATTAATAAACCCATCTTCTTCCACCATTCTCGCTGATGCCTACATCATTTTAGTTCCGTGAAATAAAGTTCCATTACTTTTTATGAAACGAAACTATGCAAAACTTCTCATCTTGTGTTGGCCCAATTGTGTATCAAAGTAGTTAACTGTGGGAACTGTCGCTTATCAAGAGGACAATGCGACTGAGTAGAACACAAACACGACTTCATTGTGCTAATGCACACAAACGAGATAGGTTTTAGCAAACGGGTATTGATTAGGGTGGTAGTTGAATTAATATCCCTTCTAATCCCCGTCGGTGAAAATAAATGCGAAGCTGTTGAATTATAAATACTGCCCACTCTAAGTAGGTTTCCTAATGCAGGCTTCAGTTTCTTGACGACTATGTCTAACAGCTGCAAACGGATTTTGATGTCCACCTCAAAATGTGCGAGAGGTTTTGTTAAATAAAATACAAACCCTTATTAAATGAAGTCAAACAATGCTCATGAGTGAAAATTGGAATGTCTTCAAAGTAATATTCACAGTGAATTAGTCAAGAAATGCTTTCTTGAAGGTATCCCCCAAACAGTCTTGAAGATATTTCCGTCAACAGACGAAACAGTAGTTAACCTACTACTACTACCACAAGGTCATATTGTTTACGACCTTGAATTTTAACGAAGTGCACTCTGTACAGGCAAAAATGTAGATGCTTAAAAACATCTGAATTCTGATTTGTAATAAAATAACATGAATCTTCTGCAGTGTCATCCACTGGTGCACTGTTTAATAGAGAGTGAACGACAACCAAATATACCATATGTGAATTTACCGAATTGTCCCCCAAAAGTTTTGCCCATTCGGAATAGTAATGAACACAGTGGGGGTGATTGCAATTCACCCATCGGTTTGAGGATGTCCTCTAGCTAACGAGCAATCTTGAAGTGGGCCGAACTCTTCACGCAAGAGATAGGCTTTAATGGGTTTTCGATAAATCTTTTATTTAAAACAGCTCATTCCGTTCAGACGTTAGAACAAAACAGTCAAAAAACGAAAACTGGTAGATGCAAGCATTTCGTATTGACTCATCAGTACCAAATTTGCAATAACATGAAACGGTCACACGCATTGCCGTCTTCTTTCCATCGTGGAAAACCTGACATTATTTAGTCTGAGAATCTCAGTGATCAGTTGTCTACCAACTACTGCTGATAACTTAGGCCGGCTTAAAAGCAAACTCACTGATATAGCGAGTGGGTTTATCATGACTCCGATCATTGGCCGATGTGCTATCACAAAGCAATATCACCGAAATATAAGGTCGCATAGGAAGGCATCTCTAACTTCTTCCGCAACTACACATAGTTGACGACATGATGTACGAATTCCTTAAGCCATGTGAGTCATCGACATCTCAATTTTACAGCCTCCCTAAGAAACACAAGTCTGGAATGCCGCTTAGGCCAATTCTGGTGATAACATTCTCCATACCATAAATTGGTACGCTGGTTAGCCACCATCTTAACGTCATTAAAACAAAAGTTCCAGGGCTATTCTATTAAAAAATCTTTTGAGTTGACCCATGATTTAGACAAAATCAATCTTGCTAATGAGTTGATGTGGTCCATAGACGTTCACTCACTGTTTACGAATGTCCCACTACACGAGACAGTTGATTATATTTGTGAGCTCATTGAAACGAGCCACACTACTCCACCCGTACCAAGTGATATTTTGAAAGAAACTTTATTACTGTGCATTAACAATGTCAGTTTCCGTCTCCTTGATCGGTCCTACCACCAAATAAATGGGGAGCCATGGGAAGTCCACTAGGGCCCATCTTGGTAGACTTTTTTATGTTAAAGATTGAGCAGGAGTTAGCGGCAGACATAGCAAATCTGTTATACTACAAACGCTATGTCAATGATACACTAGTATTCAGTAGTTTCAAATAGGCAATATATAACCTATTGCGGCGTTTGAATAGTTGCCATCCAAACCTAAAGGTAACATGTGAAGTTGAGGCTGATAATTGTTCACCGTTTCTGGACATACTCATAAGTCGCCCGGAAGATGGTTCTATTAAAAGAGCTATGTATAGGAAATACACGTCGTCCGGTCAGTACCTGAACTTTAGTAGCTTCATACAGGTTCATCACAAACGCGCACCGGTAAATACATTATTCACACGAGCAAGACGAATCTGTACACAAGATAGTCTTGCAAAGGAATTAGACTCGATCACCTCTGTACTACAATCCAATGGGTATCCGAAAAGGTTCATAGATAAGCATAGTAGACCAAAACTACCTTCAGAACAGGTGACCACGGTGAGGAAAAAGAAGGTTTATATAGAACAGCTTTTTAAAGGTGATTACAACATGCATCAAACAACTCAACGACTAGTGAATTCAACTAAACGGACATTTAACGCAGCGGAACTTTGTGTACTAGCCCGGACCCAGAAACTGCCTGTCCCTTCACTCAAAGGAGATCAGCCTATCGGTGCCACCTCACATTGTGACTAGCAACTTACATGTAACTGCAAAGAAAGTTACATAGGCAGAACCGAGAGGTGCTTGATCTCCAGAGTGAAGGAACATTTGCCTGAGTGGGTACAGAACTACGTATTATGGAAGAACGGCAGTGTCTTTGAAACACGCAAGCAACCAGCGTCCGCAGTCGCAAGACACGTCCTGACCACTGGACACGTTATCGACGCAGTTTATGCATTCAGAATCCCATTACGTCACTCGAATCCAAGATTCTTGCGGTTTGCTGAAGCTGTCGCAATCAATCGAATAAATCCGACCCCGTGTGTTCAGAAACAGTTGCTCGTAAACTTGACCCTTCTCTGGACTTAATGACCTTTCTTAACTCACCGATTGACTATCCACCTTACCCCCTATCTGTCCATATATATATGCAAAAAACATTTCATGTTATTGTAAATTTGGTACTGATGAGTCAATACGAAATGCTTGCGTCGACCAGTTTTCATTTTCTGACTGTTTTGTTCAGATCTTTTATTCCCGGTCTCTGTGTGGCTCCTTGTTCAAGTTTTTGCACTAGAAATATGAATTCAGTTACCACTGACTTGTCACCGACCCGTTCATGAAATCTTTTTTCTAAAGGAACAATACTATTAGCTTACTACCGGTTCTGCTAATAAATGACGGTTTTTGTCAAAATCGCGGCGCAATCCTCACATGGTTTGAATGCTTTTGTCGGTAGTCATCATTATATCGTAAATCATTAACACGTTAATCTGCTGAGACAATCGGGAAACCTGTTAATTCTGTGTTCTACAGGCCTAGAATATAATGTATGGCGAAGTATTTGTGACTGCGTTTGGTCGTCTATTTATCTTGAATCGAAAGCCTAATAATCCTACCAAATCGAATCAGTTATTCTGGAAACATCAGTCTACTAGGAGACTTCACGCACGTGATAGGTACGACATGAGTAGCAGAATGAATGTTTTGATAAGGAAGATCAAACATCAAAAAATCTTCAAATTGATATACTCATTTTCTTTTACATGACATGTGGTGATATTTTTAACAGAATTGGACTAGGTCAAACACCTCACCTATTAAAAATGCAAAGATTTATGTTACAGGAAGCCCGGAATAAATAACGTGTTCAACGTAGCTGTTGAAGTTCAAGTAACGTTAACCAATCACATTAGCAGTAGACCACTTATCGCCGATTGGTCTGCTTTATGCTTCAAACTGTTCACATATATCTAGCGGTTTTTGAATTACTCCGACGTTCTGCGCCTATTTATGGAGCTGAGGTATGATTGATATTTTTACACACCACTCAGTTTGATGGCATTGAGTCTGCTTCTGTCTCATTCAAGATGGGTGATTCGAATTTCACGTTCGCCGATTGGATATCCGTGTTAGTTTTACTTAGTTTGGTATTCGTTGTGGGGACAGTGGGCAACGTTTTGGTTCTTGGAGTTTACCTGCAGCATATATTTTGCCCTCATGCGCATCAGCGTCAACGCCAAATATATCGAGCGGAAGTTTACTCAAATGGTACAAACGTGGAGTTTCGAACACAGAGTGGAATTTCAATGCAGTCTTCCGAAGAACAGTTGTTCAGTCGAAAATTAGGAACCCCAACATTTTTCATTTTGGTGCTTGCTTTTGTTGACTTGATTGTTTGTGCCTTTGTAGTACCGATTTCACTTTATCTGGAAATTGTTGAAATGAGACCTAATGCAGGATTCTGGTGCAAGGCACAGGCTTTTCTCAGTGTGTGCAACATCATGTTCAGTTCTTTATTGGTGATTGCGATTGCATTGGATCGATATTTTGCCATTTGTCACCCGTTACACCATATCATGACAATGCACCGCGCAAAAATTATGACAATAGGACTTGGGATTTTCTGCATACTTTTTGGACTGCTTGGGACAGCGACAATCAAGTTTGAGTCCCTAGATAACTCACCTCCTGAGTGTGTGGATATAAACTTATTGCAGAACACTACCGTAACCGAAAAATACTTCTACATAGCAATGCAAAAAATGAACACAGCCTGTTTCGTTTTAGCCATTTTATTTGTTCTTGTTCTGTACTCTCTAATTCTCCGAGTCGTGATACAAGCTCAAAGAAGAATTCGACTGTTCAATAAAGAAGGTCTGGAAAGAGATTTTAATCGAGGCACGCATCTTTCAAGCATACAGACCGAACAAAGTGACTTGGTCAGCACACTTCCAAACGAAAACGTTGGGAATGAGGACAAACCAGCAAAACCGAAGAAACCGAGCAAGATCCGTCTATCAATACGATATCTCACAGAAAGCAGTATGTGGCGTGAAATTCGATCTGCTAGTGTTCTGTTTGTGGTAGCCGTTGTATACATAATCGTCTTTACCCCATCACTTCTGGCCGCAAATCAGTTTGTCCCAACTACTCTGGTAGGATATAACATATATTATCTGAATAACGTGTCCAATCCACTTATTTACTGCTTCATGAGCAAGGCATTTAGAAAGAAATTGAAACTATTATTGTGTGGAGGTTGTTTACACAACAGTAATATTCAAGAAGAAACCATTCTACAAGACGCGCAACGAAGACCTAGGCAAAGAAGAATGAAATCCAATAACTTAACTGAGATGGAGATAGTCCCGGAAATGAAGGTATAATGTTATACCTATATCGTTGAAGAAAATGTCACGGAAATGACACCCAAGTCTAAGGCAAGATGACAGTTCGAAATATAAATCAACACATTTGTGTTCGAACTATACGAAAACTGTTAGCGACATCTTCATGTACGTTTGCATATTGTTATCGTTGTGAACTCTGAAGAGTAAAATTGTGCTGGAAAACAAAAATTCTTGATCATCTTGCATGTACTGTCTAAGAAAAAGGACATTCGTACATTCTATTTTTCTCTCATTTTATCACAGCTGTATAATAAAGTATCTTCCAGACCTTTGGGCATCGAATTTTCATGACTCTGTACGACTGAAAATTAACGCACGGGAATTTCTACTAAATCTTGCTATATTGTATTCCCACTTATAGTAGTCATACACAGAATGTCCAGAAAACTCGCTGCTTATCATACGCTTACATAGTCGTTGTTCAAACAGTTTTACCACACCACTGCGTAGATATTTGTCAATAATTTAATTCATACGACTGTTTTATTATACGTGCAATGGAAGCCTGGTGCAAACTGTAATGAATTAGAGCAAATACTCTCTGGAAGCTTGTTTCAATTCTGACCTATAAATTAAATGTTTTTTACAACTAGGTTCACCTTTACAAACCCACTGGTTCATCTAATCCAGCACAGTCTTATCATACACAGAATGTTGATCATCATGAACCAGTAGTTAGTGAATCGTATTAAATGGAGGAGAAATTGCCAACATATTGTTAGCGATCTCGCCACTGTGAGTTGCATGGCAAATTAAGGTGAAGAAACTCAAGGAATAAGATGTAGTAATGCCATAAGCATTTCCATAATATGGGGCGACGATAAATCGGTCCGCAAATGTTTGTATTTGGTTACCTGAAAAGATTTAATTCTTATTTCTGACCCCCACTGTCAAAGGTTTGGGGCACACGGAGCTGCTGCTCGGTAAGAGTGTCATTGTCAAATCATTGGCACTTTCAAATTGATAAGGCTTCAGCCGATCGATCAATCTCAAGTGGTAGCAGAAGAATGCGATTTAATGTTAATCCTCTCAATTTTTAAGTGGCAGGCCAAGATGCTCCGACAAGCTCAACGCTGAGAAGTGACTGATCGAATATGAAAAGTTATTTACTGAAGATCGTCTACAGCAAAAATAGCGAGTCTCCTGTGTTTGTATCAAATGTGACATATCATTGAGTGTGCTATTGTTTATGTAATGTTTGACCTCGCTGGTTAATATCAACTAAATCTGACCCAAGTTTTGCTCTTCACTAAACGCACAGTATAGGAACCCAACCTTTTGTTTTGTTTAACCAATGTAGAATATATTTTAACAGACTGATAGGCGATTGTGAACTGAAATCTAATACTTCGGTCATTTCAACTATGAAGACCTAAGCTTATCTCTAACGTTAACGGTTAAAACTGCACATGCATCGGACTATTTGACAATAAGCGGAACACAGTTTTCATGTCGACAGTTGTCTCAACATGCCAAGAACTAAATCTAATTTGGCCGTATTATTGTCACTAGCAAGTACAACTATAATAATCCAAAAATGGTTATCTGAATAATTTGAGAATGATGTGCAATTTCTGTTGCCGGTGTTTCATTGGGAGAGTAAAAGGTTTGCTCAACGAACTACGTATCATACTTTCATAATTTCTATTTTGAGTTTTCTCTGTGATAATCAGATATCGTTCACCACAGAGTCGAGTTTAAATTACCATCTTTGAGAAGTTACATGTTAAAGTTGTTAACATTCAAAGAGTGAGTGAATCACAACATCAGCGCAAATAGATAAAAGGCATTTTCACGCTTGGCTTAATAGAACTAATGATACGTTGTTGCATTTCCTCTAAACGAAATGGCATTTGTAATTTTCCGTTCCGTTACTTATGTTTTTTTGAGGCTTGATTATTAAGATTATGGTTACAACTTGCAAAACGCTCACAGTCATTATCCGAATTTAATTATGGTGCATAAGACAAGGTAATTTTTCATTTCCTGTAACCACGTATTTCAGAATCTTTCAGAAGCAGAAAGTAGAAAGGCGGTGGAAATAATGTTATACGACATTCTGTTAAAAAAACCTTGACTAACAAGTCGGATATGTAAGAAGCACAAATAGAGCGAACTCGATTACTAGACAGTAAAGCTTTAATGATAATTTGCAAATATTCAAAATGATCTAAATTTCTGATAAGCTTTCGGTTATTTGGGCTGTTTCAATACTTTTATGCTATGCAAATAAATGTAACGTTTTCAAATTGGAAATCCGTGACAGTTTATGCATAACCTTTGTACACAATACATCATAAACGACTACTGCAGAATTCAGTATTCGAACAACGTCGGTTATGCGTTAGCAACATATAGGCTAATTTGATCAATAAATCGATGTATCTTGCTGAACTTTGCACCCTCAACTTAAACGTGCTTGTAGCTATCAATAAGTTACACCTTAAACATTCAACGAGTACTGATTAATAAACATACTGTAGGTTATAGGTAAGTAACAAATGAAAAGTAACGGTCAGATGGAATTGGAAAAATATGAACACATATGAGTTGAAGTTAAAATTGGAATATGAAAAATTTAGAGTTTCTAACGTGAACATTTCAAACAATCCTCTTCAAAATGCTGTAACAATCTATACAAATTTGAGGGTGTATTATCCTCAATATATCAACAAAGTGATCGTAGGTAGTAACACAAACAAAACGTCAAAAAAAGACAACTTTGATTTTACGTTTGAAGTGAGATGTTGCCATTATTAGTTGTTATAACACTCAATTCACTTCTCGTTTCATCTTTCAGCGTGTTGCTAGAACGCACATAATTCTCCAGCATAGAAAAAGTTAGCCGAAGCACTCGATGATTACCCGTAGTAGTACGATCGCAATACGTGCAAATTATATTAGCAAGTTACAACATAAAAATCGTTATATTAGAATGCCTTCCGGAAAGTAAAACGTCAATTTTCAAAGCTTCGTTCTCCTTCAGTTATTTAGGAGCCGAATATTTGACATAATGGCTTCAGAAGCGACTCTTTGAACATCTACGTTAGGTTTGGCAAAAGAACCGTTGATTGTTAAACGTAGTTAATTTGTTGTAAAATAAACTTTATTATCATTGATAGTTTTCAATGGGTTTCTCTGAGAAAATCGCACCTTTTATATCAATAGGTTAATAGGCAAACACTCGTAAGATTTGAATTGTTGGGAAGAAGTTCAACTTCGTTACAGGACAAGGACAAATACGTGACCGATGAAGAGCAAACCTCAAACTTTCGAGTGTTTGAAGTGGACAAAGCACAAAGCAAAACTGAATGTCAAGACTGCAAACAGATGCGTGAGTGGTGTCCATCAGTCGTTCAATAATTCCTCATGGTTTTGCCAGGACTATTTTAAATTCACCAACGCAGAATTTTGAGCACACGCAAAAATGTCAGACGTACCGGAGATCGTTAAAAATATATACATAAGTTTCTCATAAATTTGAATTGATCAAGGTAGAAACTTCTTGAAACACAATATCCATGGACCACCATAACATTACGTCATATTTTCCTTTGCTTGAGAACGGAAATAGTTCAACCATTCATTGTTATCCTGAACACTGGAAGGCACTTACCAAGTACTTATAAAAACTAATGGAGATTTTTGCAAGCAGGATCCACGACATATTTATGGGCGGATGTCCCTCTGCTGCTGTTTGTACGTCACCTACTAGTTGTGGTTAGTTTTCATTTTGTGCTAATATGACTAAACAGTGTACAACCACTTATCAACAATTTCTGTCGATCAGCTGCTGAAAACTGTGCTAAATGACGAGAGGACGAAGTTTTACTGGTTAATGATAGCTTCAGGGTTATTTAACCCTATATGAAAATGTGTGTTGACGGAAAACAGAACAATTCTGCATGGATCTAAACCATAATATTGAAGACTGCTCTTTCCAGGAGAAACCAAAACGCTTTCTTGGTTGTGACAATTTGAACTGGTGATGAGTTTTCTCTTGCACCTAGATATCTACCATCCAAGTAACCCGATATATTTTTATTTAAAATTGCACTGTTTGTGTCGTAAACACTGAACGGGAAACATGTGATACCTTGACAACAAAGTTTATAAATGTTAGTTGTAGAGGTGATTGAATCAGTTGTTCAGCTTTGTTCGATTAGAATTCGTCTAACTGGAATGCTTAGAAAATCAGACAAATGATTTGGGTGTGCAAGGTTGTCTACTGACTGTACGGTAATTGGAATATTGTTGTATATTATATCGCACGTCGCTTAATTCTCCAAATTACCATTGTTTTAATACACCTAACGTAATTATACTAGACTGTGAAAGCTCACATTTTTGTTCGATAAATGCATTGATGCACGTCAGAAATTTGGTAAACATCCTGCAGTCGTTCAGCGGATTTGCTTCATTAAACTATCAAACTAATTGGAAACGCCCCTAAGAATCCCTCCAGTTTAGGTTCACATGGTATGCTTATTTTCGACTCATGCTGGTTTATTCGTACATTCAAACTGTTTCATGTTCTTGATATACATGCTATTGTTTCTGGGTTCCTCCATTCACCCGTAACGTTCAATCACATCTTACTTCTAAACACCTCTTTGATGATAAGATAACACAACGTTATCTAGATCCCGGTCGATAATTACTAGTTTCACTTTTCCGTTAAATGGCGTCCTATTTTTATCGACCGGAGTTTAGTGCATATACAACATAAATTTTCATGCAATTTTTTCGACATCTTTCAAATAATTACCTCCTTATTGTTAATATCATTAAAAATTTTCGCATATCATTTTCCATGTCATACCCTTAATAACTCTGTTCAATACAGCACGGAACGACATTCAAATGAAAAATAAGCAGAATCTCAGGAGGAATGACCACCTTCGTAGACAAAGATGTTAAAGCCCACTGACATGAAATTAAATCTTCACAAAAGCCCTTTTTGATATTAACCGTAACTGGGAATAACATTTCCTACAGATAAATTCAAGATGATAGAAATGAATTTGAAATGCTGAGCTAACCGGAACAGCCGAGCATGGAGGGGGTGATGTAGAAAGTATCTAACCCACAAAAAATGAACCAACAAATTGAATAACTGTCATGTTTCTTACCGAACAGAATGTAGAATATAAATATATACAAAAAACTGACGATTATTTAGGTCAGATTTGGAAAATATTATATACGTGAAATTGTTTTTTCCGAATATGTGTAATAGCAACGATCAGTAAAGGTAAATGTTTGTTAACTATATGGAAGTAGAAAAGAAACGACTTATACAAGCGCGAGCAGACAAAACTTGGCAAAATGTGAACGTTCATCCGGTAGCTTGCTATATTCACTATGCTTATTATAAACAAAGAGGCTACGTTTTCAAACCTTTCATTCTTGACAGCAAACGGGAATACATGAAACAACTGCTTGATTTGAAACCTAAAAAAAGTTAATGAGTGAGGAAAACTCCGGCAATCGATTTATTTCACTCTAATGTTCAGTTCCTTGCCAGATCTTCGGCCCACATATGATTCTGAAAGGGATAAACAAGGCTGAATTATACATCATATTGTTACACCTAACTGGTTAGTTTTTAATATGGCTGACGAAGTGTAAAGATTTTGTTACACTTGTCATCCTCAGTTGTAAGCTATAGTGACATGTTTATTTTCCAAGTTAAATTTTTTTTAAAAAAAGCGGAATCAATTTCCGAACTTTTATTTCCAAACATATTGGGGTAAATTTACTAATCCTCGGAAAAATGTCGTGTGAATGGCAAAAATGATTGTCACAAAGTAGTCGCAAGTCTCAAAAAGCAATACCCACATTCGAATTCAACAAGGAAGTTACCTAGATTATCGAGCTAGTTTCATTCAGAATATCACATTGTACTCAGGCTTTGTTTTACACAAATCATAGCAAGTTAAGTACCATTCCATGTTTAGGAATTTGGTTTTTACCTACGTGAGAGTACGGTTCATTTTGTGATTACTAGGACTTTGTCTACATAAAAGGTAGAGCGGAATTGGTTAGTCTACTTGATAATGCATTAGTCTTGATGAGGACAAAACAACATGCTGTGCTAGTCGATGGCAAATGATTCTGAAATCATGTTATATGATAGAGACTCAAATCGGTCTTATATTAGGAAGAGCGAGAAAGTGCACTTTATTTATAAGGCACTTTCATTAACACATTACATTGGTAGTTTTTGTAAGTGATATTCACATATTTGGAAAGTTCAAGGAGTTGGTGCGAACAGTGAAAATACGTTCGGGATATTTTCCTTTTGGATACTTAACCATAAATAACTGCCCGGGACATTAATCACTTATGTAAGCGCTTATAAAATTTCCTCGAGAAATTGTTGATGCTGATTAACAGTAAGCAACGAACATCCGCATATTTTCCATTACTTACAAAAAAGGTATTTTTTAGTCAATTATTAATTGAAGACAGACAAAAACAAAGTTGTGTCAGGGTTAAAATAGAAATGTCGAAAATAAACGTACCCAAAATAACAATAAGGTAAGTCTACCAGGCGCAATTTCTTTGGTTGACTGCAAATCAGCTATGTACACAGAAAATATAAAGGTGGAGGGGAATACTATATGGAGTACAACGGGGTTAAATGTCACATGATAGTATAACATTTCTGAAGCACGTGCACTTTGTTCCATTAGTAAAGTAATCACCCAACATATTTACTAAACCTTATAAAAACCGCTACCTCGTACCCATCTGTAAAATGTACTTATACCCTGATTGTTAGAAGTAGTAGTCCAACCTAAGGAACAGAGATCATTTTATCTTTAATCCATTGATCTGCAAGAACGGTA
>JTDE01000338.1:167732-180422 GCA_014338405.1 Paragonimus skrjabini miyazakii
TCAAAATTGATGAGTAAACAGTTTAGGATCGATTATAAACACAAATATGTAATTCAATTTATATCTTTGCAAAGATACCCGGAGGCTAAAGTAGGTTGAATCATTTTAAGATGCGGCCCTCCGAAAACTGCGATTTTATGTTAATAACACGGATTAAAGATAACAACTAACTGTTAATACAGTATATATAGCAACGCCGTACGCCCACTGAAATTATCAGCTTTTCCAACGGTCTAGCTATTGTTTATAAATTTTGTCATGTCTAAATTTGTCAGCAGGTTGGACAGCCAAAGTTAGTATTCTCAAATCAATGAAAAACTTTTCAGCGTTTTTAGGGGCTGTAGAGTGAACATGGTTCATACTGTTACCATGAGCATTAGGAAAGTTTATCATAAAGCTGATATTTCTTGGATGAGTCAATACTAATAGTCAATCTCGACAGGTTCCTCCACTTAAATAATGATCGGTGCACGTGGTTGAAATTGTTGTTACAGCTAACTAGCTATCTTTAATTGAGTCAACTAGCACTCATAAACCAGTAGTTTTAGACAGTGTGCTGATTTCTTATCTCTTCTAGACAGTCAGTTGTGCAGAATTATTTATGATTAATTCTTCACCTCAAAATGTTATCGGCTACTACTATGCTGAACTGCAAATAACTAACTAATTCAACAAGCCTTCTGGTTAAACGATGAACACATGAAAACTGAGTTTTCTTTCATGTATTGATGTTTTGATCTAAGAGACCAACATTATAGAACTTAAGGTTTTGTAGTTAGATTAGTACCTAGACGTATCAGTCACACCTCATGATGTAATGTTATGCCACCAGGATTGAAATAGACGACTTGTAACACCTATCTCCTATAAGCAAAGGGTCAAGATAAACTGGTTACAGATCACTCGAAGGCAAACGCAGTAACAAAGCTTTTTGACTAAGTGACTGGAACAGGGTCGTTTTAGTTGTTGCAAAACGGCGTTGGTAAGCTGATCTACGATGATTGACCAGAAGTTATAGACTGAACATTTTACCAGTTTGCGATCTACATGCTTGCTGCTAGTTCAACTTTAATTGCAATTGTTATCAATGTTCTCGTCATATTTATTAAACAAGTTATATACGTTGTGCACATGTTTATAAAATTTCTAAACGGCGGTAAACGTGCATTCTTTATGTAGTGACAAGTGCTTTGTCTTTCGAATTGAGAGACAGAAATGAACGAATCGAAAGCTACGATTGAACAATGCTTCTGGGAATAGTTGACGAAGTGATTTGTTCTGGTGGCGATTAAACAGGTCTGTGACTGAATCATCTAACTATGGACAACTGGTGATGATGGATCTATCCTCCTGTAACATCGTTTCAGCTATCATGGTTCTAATGTAACGTTTCTGGTCGACCAGTTTCGCCAATTAAGCCAGAACCGTAATGAAATTCACCACTGATAGCATCATTTGAGCAGAAATTCTTATTGCCCCACTGAAGCGATAAAATAGATTCCGCATTTAATTGTGGGGTACAGATCAGAACATACTAAACGTGCTATCTGCTACCCGCTGACCTTAGGAGCGGAGACTTGTAGATAGTGGCTACATAGTCTGATTAAGATCTTACCAAGAAGATTAAAACCTTTTTGACTTTCTTTTTGACGTAAGTGGAACAAATATGAAATTAACCAAGCCACAATGGAACAAAATATACTTGAAACAAAATATCGCTGGACATGGGTAAAAATTTCCAACTCTCTTCTGTTAGCTTCACTAGTCTCAGGTTAGGCTATCTTCTAGTGGCCTCAAATGAACTCCAGTCATTAGAAAATGAACCT
Organism: Paragonimus skrjabini miyazakii; assembly: GCA_014338405.1. NCBI lineage: Eukaryota > Metazoa > Platyhelminthes > Trematoda > Plagiorchiida > Troglotrematidae > Paragonimus > Paragonimus skrjabini miyazakii. The sequence continues at coordinate 169,559 of JTDE01000338.1, forward strand.
TGCCTTACAGAACGACAAGAAACATTCATCCACCTGTTCATAGCAAGCAGACAGCATGTGTTACAATGTTCTGAAAATAACCCTAGTAAGATTCCTGCCGACGTCTTGCAAGTTAAGTGCATCTTCCCCCCTTCAGACGTACCACCCAGATAACAAACAATTTAAATGGCTGCCTTTGTACTTGCTGTAGATTGCAGGTAGATATTCAGACTAGAATTTCCTGTTTGAATCTTTGGTGATTCATTCAAACGTTCAACATAGTGCTTCATCAGTTGGTGTCTTGCCTGACCCATTCAAGTAGGTGCTATTTTTTGGATGCCTCTGAGATGCTAACGCCTGGGATATCCTTTAATCTAATTTACCTAGCACAACCCACGCTAAGGTGTTGAATTATTGCAAATAATTTATTCTTGAGTTGAATCCACTTAGCCTGGTTTACCGTTTGCATAATCTTTGTTGCAAAGCAACGCCGTTCTTGTCCAGCAAATGTGTCCGTATAATTTTATTGAAGACGATGCTCTGTGTTACCACTTTGCTGTGAAATGTGCACAAAAATTTATTTGTTAACAGTCAGCAGCCCTGTTCACAAGGGTATAATTAATTTCATGACAATTACCAATTGATGTTATAATATAAAATGCAACAGCAAATCATAGGCTCAGCTTAACAAATAGACCAAGTGTATTCACCCTAACTTGGAGAACGATTCACTTACTTTGAAGAATGCTTTATAAATAGAGTGTTTTACTTTTGACATGATGCGTCTCGGCATAATTAATAACGAAATTGTAAACCGCACGTATTAAGCGAATGTCATAGTTTTTCATCTTTACTCAACAGATATGTTGGCGACTAGTATATCAAACACTTGAGCATTTACGGTGGCCTACTTTGGTTGTCCAGTGTGATGTATCATATGTTTCTCACAGAAGTTGTGTTCTCTAACATTTGCATTGCCGTGATGAAACCATTCGTAGGCAGAGTTTCAACGTTTAGTGCTAGTCATCGTGAGTTACACTGTTTCAGACAACCATATTTTCCTTCATGGCAACTTTAAAATTCACTATGCTGTGTAAAATTAATCAAACTAGTATAACCATCAAAGTAATTTTCCATGGCAAAAGAATATTTCTTACACGAAGACCAGTCATAAAAACATTATGACCGAACAACTCATTTTTATATCTCCGCTATAATAATGCCTATAAATATTATAGACTTACAGACCATAGATTATTGTTGTTTAAAAAATGGTGCATTTTAGTTCATCATAGTGAGTAGCAGTGTTTCGTCAAGCAAAAAATCCTTATTGGATACAACAGTTTTCTGTACTTGAAACAGGTCTGCCATAGTGTGTGTTCACCAACATACTGTGAACCATATCCGTCATTTTACTGAGTAAACTACACTCCGGAAAGGTAGGCTACAATAATTATTTTTCATATGTTTTACGCTTTCATCTAAAACGAAAAGTGAAATCTTGATAGCTCTGTTTCCAATAATTGGTGATGTGAACTATGAATTCAAATGGTACATAGTATGTAACAAAACAGAAAAAAGGACTACATTCTAAAAAAATAGTAGGTTTGTCGGTGTTGCAACTGAACGAACGTTGTTTCAAAAGCTGTCGAACGCATAATTTATAATGTAATTTTTATGGCGTTTAAGAACTTCATGTCTATCTACCATAATGTCGACGGCATAAATTGTATTGTCCCAGAAGAGTCTGTTTCACTGAAATTAACAGCAGGGTATTTTGATGAAAAGTACTCTGCCATGTCATGTAATTGAACGATCACCTAATTTTACTTAACGTAGTTTTCCGATTGAGAAAACTATGCCAGTGTTACGTGTGAAACCTAGTGTAAACATCATAAAAAATAATATATAGTTGTAAATGGATAATAGTCGAAAGCGGGTAAGAAGCTACGACCGTAACCAATCTTTTCTTACAGCAGTAGCAATAATAGAGTCATCTTTTCACCCCCATAAACAACTTGCGTAGAAACTCCAATGTACGCTTGACAATGTATTTGAGAACGGCTCGGTTTTGGTCGATCTATTCTCGTCCTTGCTCAGACCTCAGTTCATTTGAAAAACAACGTGTCATGCCTTTTGTGTATCCGCCGGACCAATATGTTCTAGCGGTCTCCAACCAAATGTTGGTCGGCGCAACATTTTCATCTGTGATAGTCTTACGCACAGTTATTAAAACGTAGTGTCATCAAACCGTAATATAATGACATGTATGAGTGCTTGAAGCCACATTTTCACCCCGAATCTGAAATGTCATTCGCCATCGACACAAACCAAGACCCCACCTCCCTGGCTGTGACTCTTTCACAAACGAAGATATGATGACTTGCTGGAGCTGTTACCAAAACACAGTCTTATTTATACGTCTATTTGACTCACTTACAAAGTGCAATTGTTCATACTCAGGCTTTAGCAGACACAACTGTAACCCAGCCTTTCCAAGATATCCAAGAAGGGCTAGACACTACTTAACTCACAATATTTCAAACATTCATCGTTTGAAAGACATTGATTTTTCAAACCTCCAGCTATCCAGTCCTTCGCACCATCTGTATATGACTTATTTGTATGTTTATAGCGAATTTGTTTGTAACTATTGAGGCACGCATCATTACCAGAGGGTGGAACATATCCTCATTCCAGATATGCTTCAGCTAATTACCTACGTTTGCACGTAAACTCCAGTTCGCTAGCCAGAACGCCGAAAATTGAACTTTTCCAGATGTATCCAGCATCGCGCTTTATATTATGTCGGATGCAGACACAGTCTCATTTGACTGACTTTCACCGTTTGAATTCAACGAGATTAGTTACTTTTTCTGCGATTCTTAGTCTAAAACAGCAGGTTAAACATGCTGTTGCCTACACGTTCCTGGTAAACATCTGCTGGCAACAATGATAACACTTGAACTGTTGGTGTATATCAGAGTTTGCGCGTATCCAACTTATGAGGATAACACAATATAATCATACGAGGTGTAATTGTATTGTCGCCGTTTACAAAATATCTTAAATCTTATCTACAAGAATGAGTAGGTTTCATAACTTTAGCATGGTGATGGATAGTACTGATGATTAGGTGGATGTTATCATGTTGATAAGTTAGTGCTCTGGTTTGCGCAACCAAAGTTTCGCCGGCGTTAGACTGACAAAGTTTGGACGCCGTAACAAGAAAATGGTGAGTCTGTAAACAAAGTGTGTTTAATGATTTACTTACTGAACAACCAACAGACTTCATTATAAGCAAGTCAGAGTGGGTGTGAAGATGACAGAACCCTCAATTTAACCGCACGTCAGATGCCAGAGAAGTTGAATGTCAACGGGAATTCCGCCGATCTTTAGGATTCAAACAAACGTCGGGTTGGTTAGAAAGCGTTCCAGTCACTGGTAGTGAAACATTATTATCTCGCAGAATTTAACCCATCACATTAAATCTTACGGATGAGAATAAATCTACGGTTCTTAGGCCAGCGCACTTACATTAGTGATAGTGGTTTGAAGTAAATTTACATCTAAAATATAATGTACATGGTACGGTGTTAATTCTAGGTCAACTCTCACGTCACAAAGAGCTTAGGATTTTGGGACGTCAGTAGTGATTTCACCAAAGTGTAAAAACAGGCCTACAATTTTGTTGTTGTTGTGGACTTATCTGAAAAAACTGAGTAATCTTAGTATCACTTTGTGAGGTCAAGTTCTTTGCTGTTGGGTTGTCGGCAAGAATGATATATAGGCTGAAGTAGCATTATCATTTAAAAACAAGAAGTGAATATCATACAAATTGGTATACATAGATCTTACCTGTAAACCAATTACTATGGCGCCAACAGTGCTGTAAGCAGTTTAATTTAGATACATAATGTGGGGTCAACCAGAGGTATTTGATAGAACAACACAAGTTTGAAGCAAACCATTTAGTTTCGACAGGTTGGGTGTACCTAAACAGGCAATTAATAGGGATAACGATTCTCAAACATGGTTACCTCATGAACAGTGTGGACGTGGTTCTAGTCCCGGCAGTGGCGAGGGTATGCACTACTGACGAACTCTAATGAGAGCGAAACTCGAGTCTAGTGCTTCCTGTCGAAAGGGGCCGACTGGATAGTCTATGGGAATGCCACAGCTGCGATTAATTGTGTGTGATGTTCAACTTGAAATAACGATTCTCAGTAAACATAATACAACTGTACAGATGCATGTGTTATTTGACGCCTTATCTTTCTAATTCGGGTGACATACTCAGATATCGTCTGGCAAAATATGTGGTATACGGATAACAACGGCATAGAATTAGACAACATCCCTTGTCAATGTTTCGGTTATGAAGACATTAATTGGATGGGTATAAAAAATATTTCGCAGTTGCAGTCACCCATCGCTTTGATTTAAAATGTGATTTACGGGAACTTCCCATCTCGTTTGTTGTACCTATATCACTTTTGCTGTCGGAAGGTTGTTAAAACTTAGGATAGAAAAGGCATACTTCAGTTGTCGGCCTTGTCGCTAAAACAGACTCGGTTTCGTCCACTATAGGATTACCAGATCATCACAAACATTCACAGAAAGATTACTGATAACGGACAAAAATCTTCAGACATGTATATTCGAAGACACTGACTAATCCGTAAATACGCGCAGCGCTAGCAAAATCTGATGATCACGTGTTTCTGGCCAAAATTGATGTTATGGTTAATGGCATCAAAAATAACCCAACATTGTCATCATGCACACGAAGGTATGTGCGACAGCCTGATTACCAAACCCAGAATTCACACAAGTGAACAGACAAGAAATTCTCCCACATATGAGTTTAAATGGCTGTTATTTAAAATAAAATGTGTAGACCCGGTTTATTTTGCTCTTACCGTCGAACGGAAACATACGACACACAAATAGACAGAAAGCTGTTGTACAGTACGCACGAATTAATAACAAGTCCGACGTATATTTTATTTTTAGTTAACTATTGATGTTCAACGTCCCGTTTGCATAGAATTAGATGATCACTCAAGTTTAATTTGATAATCATCGTAAAACCTAAGGACGGATGCGAAATAATTATTAGGTCACTTTGATGAAAAATAACCTGGGGCAAAATTCAAAAGAATTGAAAAACTTTATACCTGATGTTAAATTTTGAGAATGGTAATAACCATTTTTGCGCACAGAACAAAAATGTGTTTAAATGCTGTAAAATCATCAGTTTACTGCTTTTACATCAATACGCTTTTTGCCACATTAGGAGAAACGGCTTAATCTGTTAACGCCTCATAGCTTCAATGTGGTGTACAATTGGAGAATTGATGTTCACTAAATAATCGGTAGTTTTGTTTGAGAAAAGAGCAAGGTATCAGAAACCAGGCTACAGGTTCGGAAGCAGCATTGTGTGGAATTTCAAGGTACTCTCAGTGGAAAAGCATGATGACAAACAGAAAGTATACATAGACAGTAGTGATGTGATATATAGAAGGTAGCTTATTGGCAAGTGGTATAAACACTACTTTCCTCTGTCAAAAGAGCGTCTTTTTAAACACTTAGCCATGCTTGGGTTCACGCCTGTCAGCTAATTTCTCTAAATATATCGAGTCAGTAAATGTATAAGCTATCCAGCATTTTGGAGCCAGTGTTTTCTGGTTACCCCTGGTAACACCGTTTGAGCGATTCGTTCAAATAAAATGGTCTGTTTGTTTGTTTCACTGAGCAATGGTTCAAGCATCAACTTACTATGCTTTTATTGTCAAACATTACTAAATGCTCGCTGCACTTCCCGTACGTTACCTGCTATGTGCAAACTGGAATAAGTCAAAAATGTGTTGAAAGCTCTTATAAATTTGCCTAAATATCAAGAGATATTTGTCCTCGTTCATTTGAACATCGTTATTCGAATTATCAGCTATAATTAGCATACAGGAGTTGATATTAAAACAAAAATCTGTTCATAAATGATTGTGAGTACAAAATTAATCAGTCAGCTCTTCTATGCTAATTCATGATGAAACTAAAGTAAATACACATAGCACTGGTCACCAAGAAAACAATTCACACGAAGCTGTAACATGCAATAATAAGACTGCGGGTTTTGCGAAACTGATTATATACCGATAATAACAAACGGCCTTAGAGTTCGCTATCATTTCTTTTGTGTTCTGAAGAAAATATCTATTCCAGTTAGCTACAATTATAACATGTGTCAAAAGTTCACCCTTGCAAATTGATGTGCAAGATGTAAAAGCGATACCGTACTAAGTAACCACGATCGTCCACTCCCAACCATTGCACTAATTTCAGCACTCAGTCACAGACGACGTCTATCTTTCAAACACTATCTTCAACATTCAACTGATGACTTGGACTCAAAACAAAAGAGTAGTTTTGTTTTCTATTCGGCATTTGTTCACATGCCATACACTCGTAAGTGGAAAACAACTCACGGACATTTTAGTGACAGTTGGAGAAAAATTGCTGAGTGGTATATAAAAACATCCTCGGAGTGGGAGAACGCAACTAATACTGGAAACAAATTAGATGGGGTACAAAAAGTGAAGTGAACAAACATGTTCCAAAACAGTTGTGTAAGTGTGGCGAAGTTGAAGTTTTGTCTTGTACTTGATTCTATCAGCTTACACCACATCATTCCACTTGACACTGAACTTGGAAGAAACCGTGAAAACACAAAGGAGGATATTTAAACAACGATCAGTATTTTATAGATTAACTTTATATCGCACCCTTTTGTCCAGGAATAACACAACAGAGTCCTTTATCGATCATGAGCGGTATGGTGCTAAACTTGGCAGTAGAGAAATCGTATTCAAAAAGTAACGTTAGCTAAACACATACATTTCCATCTTCCTCTATAAGACATGTTTACCAAATATTTTTTCTGTGAATATGAGTCTTGCTTAGTTCGTCAAGATAACAACAGGCATGCTGCACTTGGTTGTCATCGTCTTTGTCAAATAGACATTTAGCAGTGATCAAACAAACTACCAACTGATTACCGATAGCAAGTCATCTGAAAGTTTTAACACTGCCACTGTCTCATAATTCGAGGTTTACCAAAGCCAAAAACTGCTAGCTAAAACCGCTAAACGGTCAGGCAAAGATATGTCCATGATATAAAAGGAAGTTGACCTCTCGGTTAAGTCAAATATATCCCAACCGCATTTGGATTATTTGATCACTCTGATTTCTATCAAAAATAATTTCTGTTCTGTTTGGCATTATTTTTTCACCTCTGAATAAATTTCCTGAGTGACTGTTTATCTGAATATTGTTCGTCGTTGTTATAGTAAACTATGATTTATTTTGATTAATCTTTTGGTCAAACACATGTGAAACCGTCCGTTAATAAATGAACCAACTGTAAAACTTATACCCTCTGGAAGTCTTTTGATTTTGAGTAAACAAACGTTCACTCAAATGCCCAATGACGCTGCTGACCCGATCAATAATGTTGGTTTGTCAGCCTGAGTTATGCTGCTATCCATAATGGCGTAAACGTTAAGTAGCTGTTGACGACATGTCCAGACCTTTGTAACTACTGTGTGAACGCACTCAGGGAACACATATTTACATAAAGGTTTTTGCTACCAAATGAAAAAACCGTCACAACGGACAATTTATTTCATAGAATTTGTTCAGTAAAATCTTCACTCGTGTTAAAATTTCAGTCTCTTCCTTACAATGCATTATTCCGTTCAATTTAATTTTTTTAAATGAAATCAACGGAAAAATTTTGAACTTTGTTCAAACACGGCAAAAATAACAACAATAAACTGTTGCACTTAACATATAGGTTAAAAAAATGGGAGTAACATTTTGCAAACTCCTTTAATCTCACTAATCGATTCTGTATTTGTATTTCAACAATGGGTATCACAGTACGTTTTTATTGGTTTCTTGTTGATTCAGAATTACGAGACATCTGTTCATTATTAGGTTATGATCATAAAAAGCCCAAATTAGAATAACATGCAAGATGTTACTCTTACTCGTAAACTGGAATGACACCTTATACTGCTGCGTAATTTCGGGGGATCGTCAACTGATGTGTTATAATTGACTGGATCATTATAACACTCATTGACAAATAGTATAATACAAGGACAAAATATTATGTTATCGTGTGTAAGGTTGATGATATTTCCACCAATACACAGAAGGGTCTACATACGTATGCATTTGCAGCAACCATAGCAAACACTGGGATTAAAAGGTCTAGTTTTAAGGAACCTTCTTATATAAAAGAAGCTGAGGAAGTTGTCTCCTAAAATTCGAACTGAAATATTTAGTTGGAGATACGAAACCATGTGCATCTTTCACAGCCAAACTGATGCGCAACGAAGCATTTTTAATCTTTTCGATGATGACATTAAAGTTATATGAATCACTAGACAAGCCAGCATCATTAAAAGGTCATAGTAGGCTTGCATTTTTGGTGACCCAAATGACTGGCGTATATGTGTCTGATGACCCTATCAAAGTGTGAGAAATATCGCAAAATAATTTACTGGTTTTTAAAGAGAAATATAACAGAAAGTTGACAACCCACGCTGGGATAAATCTGGTGAAACACCGGTCTTTTTACAAAACCTCATGGGGTGAAGTCTTTCCAGAATGCCATTCACGACAGTAACCACTGAAAGCGTCACTATAGAAGGATGGTTCATATTTTGTTCATTTTAAAGATATAACATTTAGGGAAACTTCTTACTCGGCCATTTACCCCGTCTAATATATATATATATATTTATGAGATGAAGCATCCACAATAAGGAAACGTTGTCTTTCTCATGCTTACTGTTGATTGTTCGATGCTTGTATGTCATATGCTCATGGTGCTTACACTTACCAAGTTAAAAGTGGTTAGATCTCTAACCGGAGTTATAAAAACCAACTCGGTCAATTCAGTGGCGTTCGATTTCTTCAGAGTCCCATGATATGGCTTAACAAAAATAGGCACGCCTGGAAATTCTTTCTGATGAATTTTGAAGATGACCGAATCTCCACGCCATCATTATAGCTTGTCCAAAATCTGAACTACTGGAACATCCCCTAGCCAAATAATCCTTCACTGACAGCTTAGCGCTGAAAAGTTTAATTGCGAAGGCAACTAATTCTGTAGATTTTGTGCTTCTGTTTCCGAGAAGATAAGCCTCAACTGACGCTTCCTTAAAATTAACTTCGTAATTGGTTTGTGCTCTCCAGTCTCAGTTTGTAGATATATTTTTATTTCAGTTTGATGGAAGCCAATTTGATCAGTGTAGGAATGAAATTATACTTCATTGACAACATTTGGAAAACGTTTTTTCTACAACTGATGATTGCATATGTGCCAACAGTTTATTGAGTACAGTTAAATGTACCCATTTTTATCAACTAGCCAAAGGGGAATACATCGTACCCCTTTTTATTAAGTGAAACAATTCTACTTAACATTCTCAGGTAATATATTTGAGAAGGGCCATGCTTTAAAAACAGCTCAAGAAGTTTGGTATTGCAGCTTGCTTATAGTGACAACTTCAAAAAACGAAACGACAGAGATAATACACAAATCGGTTGTTATCACAGAGTGCAGCGTTCGGTTTCAACAAGAGTTCACAAGCTGGAAACAACGCTGTAGCAAAACGATCCAATTCCACAGAATCAGATGTTTAATGGACTTACTCAAACCGGGTTGTTTTCCAGAAACTTTGGAGCAACACCAAGGCCTAGGTTTTTTCAATAATTCCTTCGCCTTATCAAAATGTTGTAAAACTAACGGATCAGTCCGTCAAACAGATCCATTAATATCCGTGCATATGTTCGTTTACCATGACGGTGTCTGAAAATAAATTCACATACCAGGGCAACCTACAGAGAATGAGATTTAAGAAGTGTACATATGCGACCTTTGCCAGTCACTCATCTTTGGGCCACATGCTACAACCATCCTCACATTTTACGTCAATTGATTAAAACAATACATTGAATGAATGAAAAATGCTTGCACTATTTTTGCAGAAATGAAGGCATCATTGATAATTCATCTACGTTTGGCTTACACGGAACAAAACAATACCACTGCCTTCAGAATGCCTGGAAGAGGTTTTCACTAAATAGGATGCCCTGTAAAAACTAAAGCTGGAAATTGCCAAATCTTTTACTTACAGACTGCAACAAACGGAATGTTTTTTTTACGTGGAAATTATGTAGCATTGTTTTGCGCTTACACAAAACATCGGATTTGTGGATTTGTTCAGTCACATCCAAACATTCTGTCAATATGTTCAACTAAACCGTCATAAAATGATTTGTATATTTAATATACCAATTTCCTATCACTCATGAGCAGCTAATTTCAAACAGAGTCCTTGGCGCTCCGTATCCTTTGAGCTCAGTCAATAAAAAGTACCTAGACGCTTACTAGAAACTATAGAAAAGGTCAACTCAACCCAAATGAAACTAACACATGTCGTGCGCTTATGATGAACTTGCTATCAAGATTAGCACATTAGTTCTACATACTGCTTCAATTCAATAATCTAAAATGTGATGGTGTAGAGTGCTCACTACAATATAGTGGATTGCAGTCGTAGAAACTGAACATCATATATTGTAACAAGTTAGCAACTTTCACTCTTGTACCAACGAAATATACAAATATACATTACAGAGTTAATTTCTTTAGAGTTAAGTTGGACAAACACATGATTGTATAATCTCACATCTTATTGGATGTATGGTTGTCCACAACATGCCCGCAGTTCACGAGAAAACGACTTCAACATTGCTTTTTTTTCTAAAACCGTTTTGTTCAAATTACTGAACAATATATCGAAGAAAT